>PVIC010043498.1:0-15428 GCA_004025085.1 Thryonomys swinderianus | reverse complement strand
CTCCAGTCCCTGACCGCCAAAGCAGGAAGTGCAGTGGGCAGCTCTTAGCTTTGGGCCTAGAGGATTCCTGATGACTCAGGAGAAGCAGGGCAGAGTGGTTCATGCCTGTAATGCCAGCACTCTGGGAGGTTGGCAAAAGGGTGGTGAGATCGAACCCAGCCTCAGTGACTTAGTGAAAACTTGTGTCAAAATAAAAAATGAAAAGGGACAGGGATGAAGCTCAGTGCAAAGTGAGGTTCAATACCCAGTTACCCAAAAAGAGTCAGGAAAGTGGTCTTTTGTCTAACTGAAGATGTAGCCTGGAACCCTCCCTCTCTTTTTCTGGGCCTCAGTTTCCCCTTCTATAGGATGAAAAAAAGTAGAATAGGTGACCTGTAAAGAGCCTTATGATATTAATGTTTTGTGGTTTTATGCATTTGACTCCATAATTTCAAAGCTTGAGAGAAAAAGGCAACATCCCATGGTTTGGGCAGCAGATGACACAGCAGAGGGCAGCAGGCCCTGAACTTGCCTGCCAACCTTCAGTTCTGAGGAATTTAAATGAGTTTCAGCTTAAAAACACTTCACGTCTCAGATGCCAGACCACAGCTGCACAAAATAGGAAAATCTTGTTAGGAAATGACCACAGCCCCCTCAAGCTATGGAAAACATTGCCTCAGACAAAAAGGACTTTTCCAGTGGAAATAAAACTCAGCAGTATTTTGTCTGCTAATGCTGTCAGCCCAGGTGTCTCTACCAAATCCTGCCTAATCAGGTCCTTGGCTTTGGGCAGTTCTTTTCCACCCAACGTAGGGACTGATGATGAATGCAGATTGTCCTCCTCTGGCCCAGCTGCCCCAGAAATCAGCGTGGGGATTCATTTCCAGATTCATACTTGGAATGCCTGACTGTTAAATGCTTCCCCCAGAGACAAAATTGCAAAATGCTTTTACTGCAGTGAGACCTAGAGATCATCCTGTGATTCCAATTTAATCCCCTGTCTGTGGAGGAGCATAATGTCCCAGGTAGGGAAGGTCCTTGCTCAAGGTCACAAGATAGGCCAAGTGGAGGGGATAGATGCCAGTGGCCAGTTCTGGATTCTTTCCATTTCAAAACAGCCACAGGAGAAATTATCTGTTATCTTCTCAAGCAAGTGTTTCTACACCAACCAACAACCAACCAACCAACCAATGAATGAGCCAACTAGCTAACCAGCCAGCCAACAAGCAAAACAACCAACCAACAAATGAATCAACCAACCAGCCAAGCAAGAGATTCACCAACCCACCAATACTTCATAGAATCTTAGGACTGTGCACTCTCTGCCACTATTGATGTTTTACTTGTTCCTGGACAAACTATAGTTTCTTAGAAACAGGTGCATAATTTTCAAATGGGATCAGATGAGATGTCCAGTGAGATCTCAGTTCTAGGGCATCATGGCTTGGGTGTGAGAAGCTCAGTGCTCTGTGAGGAGCAGCCTTACACAGTGGGGAGGCCTCAGCCAGTCCTAGTGCATCCTCTCTATCAACCTCTACCTTCTGTTTCTGAGGATCCAAGGCTGGCCCAAGTCCTGCTCTTGCCTGGACAATGCTCTTCTGGTTCCTTCACTCAGCATGGAAACAGCCTCTTTCCTTTTGACCACAGCAAACAATGACAGAACAATGTGCATTGTTTTGTTTTGTTTTAATTTTGAGACAGAGTCTCACTTTGTAGTTCAGGCTGGCTCTGAGTTCACTGTGTAGCCCAGGCAAGCCTCGAACTCAGCAGTCCCCCTGCCTCTGCCTCCTGAGTGCTGGGATGACAAGCGTGAGCCACCATGCCCGGCATTGTGGTGTGTAGTATTGATTGCTGGTAAGCGTGAGTCACCACGCCCACTATTGTTGTATGTGGTTACCGGGGATCGAACTAGGGACCTTGTGCTTGCTAGGCAGGTGCTAGAACCACTGAGCTAAATCTCTGGCCCCCGTGTGTTTGTTTTTTGAGACAGGGTCTCACTATGTAGTCTAAGATGGCCTCAAATTGATTATCCTCCTTCAATTTCCTGAGTGTGCACCACCACTCCTGTCTTTAGTTATACTGTTGTAGCTTCCTTGATATCCTCACTCGATTTAAAATATTTCCATTTCATGGTCATTTTGACTTTGGAGAAGAGCCAGAAGTCACATGATGTCAGACCTCATGAACAAGGTGGATGAGGACACACGTAATGCTTTCTGTTTGATGGTGCTCAGCAATAGCAGTCACTGTGATTGATCACACCTTGTAATAACAGTCAGAAAGCAGCAAGAAGATGGGATAATTGTGTTTGGAGAGAGGCAAAGTTTTTTCAGGTGTATTCATGACAGTGTGTGTTTAACTGTGATATTTTTAAAATTTAAACATTCACTATATATTCTGATCTCCCTTGGGTGTGCATCTCTATTAGAGAACCCTGATCTGATGAATCCACAGTCAGCATTTTGGTGTGTTACCTCCATTTCCTGTGTGCACATATTTAAGGAGTCAGCCCCTAGTTAAAAGTTTATGTGAGATTTAGCTCAGTGGTTCGGGTGCCTGCCTGGCAAGCTCAAGGTCCTGAATTCAATCCCGGTATCCACATACAATGCTGGGTGTGGTGACTCACGCCCACCAGCAATCAATACCACATACCACAGTGCCAGGCATGGTGGCTCAAGCCTGTCATCCCAGCACTTGGGAGGTAGAGACAGGAGGATTGCTGAGTTCGAGGCTTGCCTGGGCTACATAGTGAGCTGAGAGCCAGTCTGAACTACAAAGGGAGACCCTGTCTCAAAAAAAAAAGTCTACGTGTGGCTGTGCAAGGTGGTTCACACCTATAATCTCAGCCACAGAGGAGGCTGAGGCAGAGGCAGGAGGATCATGAGTTTGAGGCCAGCCTGGGCCACCTAGTGAGATTCTATCTCAAAACAAAAAAGCCTAGAGGTGTAGCTCAATGGTAGGGTGCTTGCCTAGCACGAACAGGTCCTGGTTCAATCCCTAGCAAAGGCAAGCCTGGGTAACTGGCTGTTCAGGCCCAATGATAGGCAATGACAAAGGTCAGGCTGGTGGGCCACGTGGAATGCTGCCTCCCCATCCCCGCCTCCGGCTCGAGGATGACTCTGTGTCCAGCCTCTCCACTCCCACCCACCCAGCACCCCGCCCAGCACCCCGTGGGAGCGGCGAGATGTCCCCTCTGCTGACTCAATGGAGCCTCCAAGATGCTTGGCTGCAGAAGGCAATGAAACCAGAGAGCCCATGTCTTCTCTGGGTTCAGCCTCTCCCTGATTCCCCGGTGTATCCGTGGGACACGGCAAATGTGTCAGAGAGCAGTGAGCGGTCTGGGGCAGGGATTATTTACCTCCTGGTAAGACAGTCTACATGGAAACAGATGAGCACATCGCCTGTGAGGACATTCGTCCTGTACTTGGCAAGGCCTGAGCATGCAGGGGCCACAGGTCTGACCGTGGGCAAGGCCAAGGGCAAGCAAGCCCTCCTTGATGCGAGAGGAGGAAGTCCTTCCAGCTCTGCACCTGGCACACAGTGGGCACCTGGCTCAATATGCCCAAGTGGTTGTTGCTTCTTCCCTGGCCCCTGACACTCACGTGCACCCTGCTGTATCTCTATGCTCCTTCGTCCCTTCCTTCCTCTGTTCATTTGTCCAATAAGCCTTTTCAGAGGCCCTTGCTCTGTGCTGTGCACAAATGAAGACACACGTCACGGTTTTCACCATAATCTGGTGCAGGAGCAAAGCACACACGTCCAGGTCTCCAGGGCAAATGCAGGGCCGTGACGGGGAAGAGCATGGAGACTCGGGGAAGCTGTCTCTGATAGGTGCAGGCCTAAGGAGAGGAGCAGGGGCTGAGAAAGGCCTGAGGAGGAGGAGAATTGGGAGAAAATTTATTCCCAAGCCCAGCAGGTGGGAGCTGAGCAAATATTTCCATTTCCCAGTAAGAGAGGAAAGGTGCTGAGGGGGTGTATGCAGCTCAGTAGTAGAGCACCTGTTCAGCATATGCGAGGCCCTGGGTCCATCCCCGGTCCTGAAAATGAAAGGAAGAGAGGAAGAAAGGAAGGATTATTCTCTTGGATTTCCTGAGGGAGATGGAGTTGATCCCTTAGGATTTCTGTGGATAAGGAGGGACACACTGAGTTCCCTCAGGTCACCCAGCTCCTCTGGGCTTCACACTGGACAGTGGCTACAGAGCCTGCACAGGAGGACTTGCTGGTGTCAGAAAGCTGTGGAAAGAGGCCTGGAGAGGGATCTCCAGTGTGCGGGCCAGGAAGACTGAGAAACTGCCGAGGACAGACAGCTCCGGGCCTTTCCAGGGCTGCTGGGTGCAAATGTGAGGAGCTCGTTGTCTGAGGAGCGCGGGGCCGTGGCCTGTGTCCCCCCAGCCAGTCCCACCTCTATAACCTTGGCTTCGTCTCTCGAGCTTGGGAAGTGAGCCCCTCCGGAATGAGGCTGATGCATCTCCCATTTCCAACCCCTCCCCAGCCACAATCCATCTCCCTGAGCCTAGACAAGGACCTTCTTTTGTGGCGGAACCTGCAGGGCTCCGGGGTCTATTTCTGCAAAGCCCAGGGGAGTCTGGGCCCAACAGAAACCACAGCCTCTACAAAGGGCTCTACATTTCTAGCTGGCTTTACTGTTTTGTCCCCACAGGACTGAGTCCTCTGGCCTTTCTGCTGCCACCATAGCTGGCCCATTGAGAGAGGCCTTCTGGGACCTTCTTCCAGCCACAGGCCATCCCGACTCCAGCACAGTGTAGAATCACAGCAGCCCCCGGATGTGCCCCGGGAGAGAGAGTGGAAATGATGCCCCACCTGAAGCGGTCCAGACTGCACTGGACCAGGCATGAGAGGCTGAAATGCAGCCAAAGATACAGAAAGAGGCCCTTTGAAAAGCCAGAGCAGTGCGGGGAGGGGGGGCTCAGCGGCAGAGTGTCTGCCTGGCTTGCACAAAGCCCCAGGTTTGATCCCTGTCACTGAAGGGAAAAGAAAAAAAGAGCCAAACCAGCAGCAAGAATGTGTAGGTGTCTGACGAACCTACCCTAGCGTCTCTGTGCAGCTCAGGCAACAGTCATCTGGAGATACGCCGAGGCTCCGTGTTCACTGTCAGAGGAAGCCTCGATTGTGCACGCTTAGCTGCCCTGAGCTTTTGACTCTCCTCACCTGAGGTATGGGCTAAAAGAGACCCGGGTGTTGAGTGTTTAAATGTACACGCAGCACCCAGAGCTCACCTAGGAAGCTGCGCACTATGGGCAGAAGCAGCCAAAGAATCTCTGGGCGTCAGCGGTGAGCATGAGAGGAAGATGAATTGTGTGTGTTTAGCCGTAGATGGGAGAGATAGGGATTCAGTAATGGAAAATCTTAAGTTGTGTTTATCTGTTTTTTTTTTTTTTAAATTGAGACAGGCCAGGCTGGTCTCAGATTCAGGTGATCCTCCTGCCTCAACCTCCCAAGTGCTGGGATTATAGGCAATTGTCACCATGCCTGGCCACCAACTGTCACCTTTGAGCATAGGAGGAGCCTGCTGAGTTTGAAGGGCCCCTATAGTTCTCAGTAAATTGCTGTTCACTCTCCTGCCTCTGGGCCCTCCCGCAGAGGTCAGGGCCTTGTGGAGGACGATCGCCAGGTTTAGTCCAGGCTTTCCCACGGTAAGAAGAATGTCTTAGCTGTCCACCAGATACTTGTTGTCCCCACCCAGGGGTCGATGACTCGCGTGCCATTCTGTAAGGCCAGACCCTGCCCCTTGGGGCTCGGCATCAGCCAATGGAACGGTTAACTCCATGTTGGTGGGTGCCAAAGGTGCCAGAGGAGCCAGGCCAGAGAGCCATTCACAAATTTGGTCACACACGGAAGAGACGATTCCTCTGGGCTGGGGACACTCCTGGGCAGTGGCTCGGGTGTTGGTCGGGGATGCAGGCAACTCACTAGCGTCACGGGGCTGTGGCTTCTGGCTCCCAGCTGGCACACAGACAGGCAGGACTGCAGCCAGAAAAGGGCACACGGAGGGGTGGGTGCCCGTGTGGCTGTGGTCAGGGCTGCTCACAGTCCTGCTGCCCGAGACACGGGTGCTCAGTGAGCAGGAAGAGGCCACGGCCAGACGCCCACTGACCTGACTCCAAGGGGAGCAACACATCGTCATAAACTTTCTTCCCCTTTCTGTGGTTACTGGTGTGGAAGGGGACAGAGGCATTTGCAGAAACTGCAGCCCCAGACAGCGCTCTGCTGAGCCTAAGAGGCATTTGAACATGCGCAGTTCATTAGAAACCAGCCGTCTGCTCCAGCATCTGTTTATACCCAGGTGAAAAGTGTCAGACTGAAATTGTTTCTCTCATGTTTTCATAGCTTGAAATAAAAGTCCAACAGTGAGAGACAGACAAGGCTTTGTTCCCTTGGTCAGTGGGGTGAGGCAGTGGGAAATAAAAACGAATTTTAGACCCTCGTGACTCAATAGATTTGAGTGGAATTAACAGGCCAGCGAGTATCCTATTACAAAGAAGGAAAGAACTGGATTCCAGTTTAATGCTAACACAGGGATCAATTTCATGGCTTCAGGCTGCTGTTTTCTTTCTCTTTCTTTCTTTCTTTCTTTCTTTCTTTCTTTCTTTCTTTCTTTCTTTCTTTCTTTCTTTCTTTCTTTCTTTCTTTCTTTCTTCTCTTTCTTTCTCTCTTTTCTCTTTCTTCCTTCCTTTCTTTCCCTTCTTCCCTTCTTCCCTCTTTCTTTCCTCTAATGAAAAGGAAAGTCCTTTGTGCCCAATGTCTCTAAACTTCTAGAGCAATCTAATTGTTTTGAGGTCACTAGGTTCCTGTGGGGACCCATGAAGGGGACTTCTAAACCCATAATCCTGGGCCATTAAAAGGATCTGGGGCCACTGATCAAAGGGGAACTGGCCATTTATGACCTCTTTTTCAAGGCCCTTCTATCTCCCTGACAGTTTTATAGAAGGTTTTCCTCTTACCCCAACCCAGATCAAAGACTTGGATGCCTGAGGTCTCCCTACCCCCTCCTGGCACGGAAGGAAGGGATTAACCCCTCCTGGAATTAACCTCAGTGAACTGGGGGCAGGGGTGAGACCGGCGCCCTTCTTGCCTAGAGGAGCAGAGCAAGACAAAGGTGGGATAAATCCAGGGCGCCCTTTACTCTGGCAGCAAAGCCGTCCACTTTTCAAAGAACAATTTTCTGATCTTCTGTGCACAGTTTAGGGTAATAATGTCCACAAGCTGCTAGAATCGTGTTTATTTTCTCAGCAGGGTGCTCCTCTTCCTCCCCACCCACGACAGCACAAGCAACAGTCCCCATTGTTTAGAGCACCGGAAACTCGCCAACCCCTAGTCTGGCACATCAGCGGGTGAGAGGGAGGCCAGGAGAAGCTGTCGCGGGCGGGCGCTGCATGGTTCAGGCTCTTGCTGTTGTTTTCAGCACCACCCCTTCCCTCTCCAGGGCACTCAGGGATCTGTTAGGTCAGTTTCCTGGGAAACTGAGGGCTGGTATTGCCCTAGTTCCCGGGAACTCTGTTCTGTAACCTGAGCAGAACCAACCAGCTAGTGATAGGCGGGAGCAGAAGCACCACGAAGCCCCCTTGCTCTGGGAGTCAGGGCGCCACCTCCCCTAACCCCTCAGTCCTGACCCAACAGACCTGTCTCCTGGGTGTCGACGGAGGTGGGACAGAGATCATGGGATCGTCTTGCTTCAGGGGAACTCGGGAGATGATCTAAGGCCTCTCTGTGGATTACGGGAATCCTGGAGAGAAGCAGAACAAGCCCTGCCCGCCCGTCACCGGCCTACACCACATCCTGTCTCAGGACGGCCTCTGCTACCCCGCAGTGCTGTGGCAGGATACCCCATGGCGGATGGTCATTGCTGAAGTGTTGGGTCCAATGCTTATATGTCAAAAGTTTAAATGAAAACGATTGAATCAACTTTCGGCTGCTTTTCTGCTGTTCCGATAAGAATAAAATACATGTTCATGTATGAACTTTGTGACTTCAGTGATTCTATGTACCACATAAATGCTCTTATATTGCATTTAAAGTTGTTATTACATGTCAAACACAGTACTGCACATCCATAATCCCATCTACCTGGGAAGCTGAGATAGGAGGATTACAAATTCAAGCCCAATGCTGGCAACTTAGTGAGATCCTGTTTCAAAATAAAAAGTTTTCAGAAGCTAGAAATGTACTTCAGCTTGAAGGCGCTGGGCTCGATTCCTAGCACTACAAAAAGCAAAACAAAACAACAAAAACTGGCACTACACAATATGAAAAAGAAAATTACAATTCATATTAGCAATTTAAATTTTTTCTTTAATTAGAACAACACAAAATGACCAAAAATATATATATATATAAATATAAATTATAAATAAATAAATATATAATGAGTCAAGAGAGAAGGATGGCAGGATAAAGGGAAAAACCTTTCAGATTTAATCTTTACACTAGCACTTTTTGTCCTGTACTTTGGACTTTGCACTGGACTGACTAGTGTAGTCGCCCCTTCTCACTTGTTCTGGGTTCAAATCAGGCTCTGCTGAGAGCGGTGTGCGGCTCCCTTCATAACCACGCCCGGCCTGCCGGGCCAGTACAGAGCCACCTTGGGCGTGAGGTCACCTGAAGTCTAAAGCCCGTGGCGGTGAAGAAGGATGGAAAGTGGGAGTGAAGTCACTATGCTCTTTCTATGTCACGCAGGGGAAAGTGCACAAAACTGTATTTTGTTTCCTTCTGCACTATGCACTGTATTAACTGGAAGACTAATTGCTGTTTTAACAGGTTACAGTATGGGTTTGGAAGTAGAGTGTACCTCTTCCCTTCCTGTTCCGCCCTCAGTCAAAAGCTCCTTTTGATTATTTATCTTTGGCTTCCTCCACCCTTAACACGTCAATCTTTTGTGCGTGCATGTGCGTGTGTGTGTGTGTGTGTGCGCACGCGCACACGCGCGCACATGTAGGTGCACGTGCACAGGCTCTTGGCATCCTATGACACCCTTAAAAGTTTGTGTCATTTTCCGATGTACATTCTGAGTTCTGTGCTCCTCCTGCCATCTTTGTATATTTTGTTTCCTCTTAAATGCTGTGCTCATCCATCAGCAGAAAGGCTGTTTCCTTTGGATGTCTCCTCTTTTTCTTCCTCATCAGGATCATTTGCAATTTTAGGTTCTGAATTTTATTTTTAGAGCCGTCCTATTTTAGCCATACTCCCTCTCAGAGGCTCTCACTATGAGATCATCTGTTTTGAATTTTCTGAAGTCTGCTCTGCTCAAGGCTGGCAGTGTGAAGACACACACCCTGCTCTCCTAGGAAGGACACCCGCTCCCAGGCTCTCATGCCGACGGATCTTTCCTAGTCAGAAGCGAGCCTGAGGTACAACTTCCTCTTCCTGCTGTTACCTGTTTCTTTCACAGGCTGACAGGTTCAATCAGGCCACTTAAGACTATTCTAAATGCTCTGCCTTTTAAAGAAGTGGGAGATATAAAATTCCACAGAATGTCTCTTTTTAAGAAATTAATGTTTGCCATTGTCTTTTATCTCTGTTATTTTTCAGAGATGTCTGCAACAGTGTCTCTCAGCAAATGTTAACTTCCCACCAAGCAACTTTGCCATCTCTCCCCTGTCAAAGTAGCGGGTTTGGGATTATGGTGGAGAAGATACTACTTTATTTCTGAGACTACGCTTAAAAGCAGTACAGCTTCCACCTGCTTCTCTGAGAATTCTTGGAACCCAGCAGCAATCCTGTGAGGAAGACCAAACTCGGTCACCTGGAGAAAAGTGGGGGAGCCTTATGTAAGTGTTTTAGACGACACCCACATGAGGGCCCAGGCAACCATAGCAACATGAGAAGACCCCTTCCAGTGATCCCAGCCCCTGCCCACCCAAGCTTCACCTCTGTCCTGGAGAGGTCCCAGACTTTAAGGGTCAAGGACAAACTACCTCTTCTTCACTCTCTCTGAATTCCTGACCCACAGAAACCACGAGACAGAAATGACCATTACTGTTTTTGGTACCAGGGACTGAACTCAGGACCTTGTGATTGCAAGGCAGGTGCCAGAACCACTGAGCTAAATTCCCAGCCCCACCATTACTATTTCTTTAATGCCCCTGAGTTTCTTTTGGGATGGTCTGTAATATAGCAATGTAATAATTAAAAACATTATGAAATAAAAATGAAAACTAAGAATACATCATCTATATCCTTCCTCTGATTTGTGAGTACTGGGTTTACTCTGCTGCAAAGAGCTAACCTTATCATTTAGGTTCAGTTCCACCAGGTGGAAAGGAAGCCATGATTACACTCCTCCCCAGTCACCAAGCAGAGATGGGAGTCCCTTCCCTAAAGCATAATTTTATACGAAATTTAATCTTGGTTATTAAAGTGATTATATCATTCCTGCTTAGTTTTCCATGGGAATTTAAGAGCAAAATTAAAACATCTCTCACATATTTCTTGGCTGATTTACATAATATGATTCTAGCTAATTTCAGACCCCCTGCTAGAAAATGTTCTTTCCTATTCTAATTTATCAAGTCAGAGATCATTTGGCTGCAATGAACAGAATTCACTCAAGCTGAATTAGAAAGAGAAAAGAAAGAGAGACAGAGAGAGAGAGAGAGAAAGGAAGGAAGGGATATAGTGGGACCCAATGGCAGGAATCACGAGCAGATTCAGACTGTAAACTGACAAGAGCCAATATTGGTCTCTCCAATATTTTTCTCTGTAGAGCTTGTTTACCTTTTATTTCTGACTCTTACAACACAGATTCTCTCTCTTGTGCATCTCTGTCTCTCTGTCTCTGTTTCTGTCTCCATCTTTGCCTCTCTCTCTGTTAGCAGTTTAGACCCTGGAACCCATAGTTAAAATGTCTAACAGAAAGACACTAAGTTTCTGATACTCAATTCCTCATTTTTAGGAGGGAGCTTCTGATTGGTCAAACTGGGGTCATATGTCTACTCTTGACCCAATCACCTGTGGCAGAAGGTAAAGGAATAAATGATAAGTAGAATCTCTAACAAGGGGCATAGGACATAAGGGCAGTCTCAGAAGCACAATATCTAGATTCAAAAGCCACCTCCGTCATTTGTTGCTTGTGGCTGGTGACCTTGGCCACACTTCTTAGGCTTCCGTCCTTTAGTTTCCTCATTTGTACGTTGGGGTCAAAGATCACAATGGTCCTTACCTCAGAAAACTGTTGTTAAAATGAGTCAGTCGATGTTGACTTCTTTGCACAGCATCTGGCACATTGCAAATACCTGCACCCATTGTTTTCTTTCTACACTTACTTAATCATGCTTAAACACGGCTTCCCCCGCCCTAGCTTTCCGTCTTTGTTTGTGTATGCTTTTATAACAAGATACCTCGTATTGGGCAATTTATAAGTAATAAGAATTTATTGCTCACAGTTCTGGAGGCCGAAAACTCCAATGTCAAGGTATTGGCAGACTCACTGTCTAGCAAGGGCCTCTTCTCTGAGCCCACGGGGGAGCCTTGGTTCTGGGTCCTCATAGGGTAGAAGAGATAGAAAGGAAAGTAGGACTTAGGGGACCCCCTTCAACCTCTCCTTTCTTTCTTTCTTCTGCAATAAACCCAGGGCATTTGCATTGAGCCCTTTTTTATTTTGAGATAAGATCTCACTAAGTCACCCAGACTGGGTTTGAACTTGAGATTTTCCTACCTCAGCCTCCCAAAGTGTTGGGATAATAGGTGAAGTTCTTTCTCTCTTTCCTTTTCTTTCTTTCTTAATTGCTCACTCATGAGAGTAAGGAACTCATGGCTTACTATCTTACTTTTTAATATTATTACACTGGCCATTGGGCTCTTATATCTGAATTTTGGAAGAACACACACATTCAAACTATAGCAATATCCAATCCATAGCCCAAGTCCTAACAGAAAGGACTAAGTTTCTGAGACCGATTCCACATTCCTAGGACAGAGCATCTGAATGGACCAGCGGGGGTTACATGTCTACTCATGTTCTGATCAGCTGTGTCAGAAGATCATATGTCAATATTCTCAGTTATGTAATCGCCTACATTTCCACATACAGCTGCTCTGACATGTTCAACCTTGGCTTTATAGCTCTTGCCCAGAATGTAAGTCTCTCCATATGGGAAGATGAATTTTATAAATCCTTAGCTAGATTTCCCCCCACTAAGTCATCATGAATTGTGCCTTTCACAGAGCAGACACAAGGGAAGCATCGCTTCTGATCCTTCCCATCTGGTATTGTGAGTTTAAGTTCCTAATTCCATACACAGTGACTGTTTACTTGCTAAAATTCCCACTGGTAAGAAAATGAGAAACAATGCTTAAAATTACTGCTCTCACCACAGAGAACGGGAATATTAAGCAGAATGTTGAACAGAAAGCTAATTGGCTTAGCAAATAGATGATGAGGTTTAAGAAAATACTGCTCTAGTTAAGTCTCTTTGCATTTCTGTGTGCTATTCCAGTCTCTATTAGATTTGGTCATTCAGAGGAACATAACCTGAAACAGCAGATTCCAAGCCTTATTCTTTAGGAATATGGGAATATCAGGGGCAAATGTATCTCTTTAAATCATAGAGCAGAGCTAATTTGCTGTCATCCCTCGGGGAGGAGGTGCTGGATCTTCCTACTCAGCGCCAGGCCAGCGTCAAACTGCCACGAGCTGACCTTTCCTCTGGCCTGCTTCTTCCTTTGTTGGTGATTCTTTCTATAAAGTCTCAGGAACCTTCGGTTGCAACAGCTGGTAATCTTGGTGATTCAGGGTGGCACCTAGACTTCCAGAGTGTCTGAGCAAGGCTATTAGCGTTGTGTAATTTTAAAAGAAGCAAGAAGTTATTTTAGGGGGAAGAGACCTGTGGCTGAGTAGTAGCTCTGTCAAGTAATAGCAAGAAAGGAGGTAGGACATTCTCAGCAACTACAAATAAGATTGCTCGCAACTAATAGTCCGTATTTCCGACACCCAGCGTCCCCACTTGCTTCTCCCTGAATCATCCTTTGTTTGCTTTTTTTTGAGCCAGGGTCTCACTTTGTAGTTCAGGCTGGCTCTGAGCTCACTATGTAGCCCAGGCAAGCCTCGAACTCAGCAATCCTCCTGCCTCTGCCTCCCGAGTGCTGGGATTACAGGCGTGAGCCACCACGCCCGGCTCTCCCTGAATCATCCTTTAATGAATTGATTGCTTCTCCCATCTTTCATCATGGAAATCACTCTGCGCACTGGAACCTGACTTACAATTTAAGCTCAAGAAGCAAATGCTTTTGCTCCATCTGCTTCCCCTAGAAGTAGACAGGACTACCTTGATGGAACCCAGCAGAACCTCGGCGGAGAACAAGACAAGTACAGCTGCCACTGCATTACCTCAAGTGCTCAGTAGACGGTACCTGTCAGAGACAAGACATCTAAATGCTCTAACGCATGTGGAGACGACGAACGCAATATTATTCTGGTAATTGCCCTGGTAATTATAAGGTATTTCTTATGCTCTGTGCAGAAGCCTGAAGAAGTGTCATTATTGTTTTACTAAATTTCTCTGACCAGCTCCTCCCACAAGGTCAAATCAAATTTCTTTAGCCCATCACTCTATTTTTTTAACTCCTTGCACAGCTCTTACCACTCAGTTATTTTTATAGTTCTTGTTTATAATTTATTATTTACTTATTTAACATTTATATTCTCTACTTGAATGCAGAGAGAGCAGAGCTGTTTCCCTGTCTCTCTTTTACCACTGTGTTCTCATGTCTAGAACCCGGCTTCTTAAATAGTGGGCGCTTGAGAAGTGCTTGTGGCGTTGATGGCAAGAGCCTGGGCTCATCACCCGCTCCGGGCCTTCCCGGCTTATCCTTAGTGCGCACCTCTGCTGGCTTTGCTTCGCCCACGCCAGCTTGGCCTCCATTGCTGGACTTTTTGCTATAGCTATAGTTGCTGCTGTCTGTGATCAAGTTAGTGAGGTGATCAGTTTTGGGGGTGAAGGAAAGCAACTTAGGGGAGCTATTCCACTGGGAAATTCCATTTCCCAAAGCCATTTGTTTCTATATTATTGGGCTTTCAGACAAGCTGTGAAACAGTCAAGTTGTGCTGCAGGGTGCTTTTTTCATTAGAAACCAGTCAGGAATACGGGGCCCAAATCCCACGCAGCAGCACACAAGGTGCCCTGGGACCACCCAGGACCCAGC
Source organism: Thryonomys swinderianus (assembly GCA_004025085.1). Classification (NCBI taxonomy): domain Eukaryota; kingdom Metazoa; phylum Chordata; class Mammalia; order Rodentia; family Thryonomyidae; genus Thryonomys; species Thryonomys swinderianus. The sequence continues at coordinate 1,292 of PVIC010043498.1, read as the reverse complement.
CTGACAAGCAATTACACCACAAGTCTATCCACAGAGCACACAGAACCAAAACACCTCTCCTCAAAGCTTCCCTATTCCTGACATCTGGTTGACTTATTTGCTTATTATTGTTGTGAGAGACAGGGTCTTGCTATGTAGTGCAAGTTGGCCTTGAACTCACTATGTAGTGTGGGCTAGCCTCAAACTCGCAATGATTTTCCTGCTTCAGCCTCCCAAGTATTGGGATCACAGGTGTGTACCCCCATACCAAACCTGCATCCTGTCTCTAAGTCTTTTTTTTTTTTTTTTTGAGAAAGGGTCTTACTTTGTAGTTCAAGCTGACCCTGAGCTCACTATGTAGCCCAGGCTAGCCTTGAACTCATAGCAATCCTCCTGCCTCTGCTTCCCAAATGTGTACTGGGATTACAGGTGTAAGTCACCACACCTGGCATTGTAGGTGGTAACTGGGACTCAAACTCGGGATGTTGCACTTGCAAGGTAGACGCCAGAACCACTGAGCTAAATGCCCAGCCCCTGTCTTTAAGTCTTGGTCATCTTAGTTCCCTGTCACTCCTTAGGCTCCTCTGTCACTTGCGTCCCGCCCAGTGCACACTCAGTCGGTTGCTGGTCTTTGAATTCAGCCACTGCTTTGCACAAGCTGTCGCGCCGTCTTACTGTGGCCCAGCTACAGCTCTCTCCATTCACAGAATATTAGTTCCTGTGGGTCAGAGACCACATCTTGTCTTTGTTTGCCCCCTCCTCGAGTGTGGGTACTTTCATGTAGTATAAAAACTATAGATTATCTGGCTAATCTGTATAGATTATGGCTAAACAGTTGAAAGATGTGTAGCGCAGGCCACTGTTCTGTGATTCTTCTTTGGGCTGCCTGAATCTCAGGTGAACCTCCCCAGTCTGAACTGCTAAAATGGATAATATACTCCTGGGGAGCTGGTACTTCGCAGAACACACCTCCATTCTTTCCCCGTCTCCTTCCGTTTCCTTCCTCCCCAGCTGCCCCCCGGCTTCTGAAAGAAATCTCCCTGTCCCGGGCTGTCTTGTTCCCTACGGGCATGAGCAGGGGACAGAAGTATACCATGGAGGGGGTCCTCAGAAAGGGCTGGTGATGAGGACGGGGCTTGGGGTCACAGGAGTGAGGCCTAGAGGGGGAGGCAGAAGGTAGGAGGTGCCTTGTTGGACTTGTCGAAGCACATTGAAGCTGCTGTAAAGAGGGACATTAAGAACTGGAAGGCCTCGGGCCAGAGGATTAGCTCAGTGGTTCTGGCACCTGCCTCGCAAGTGCAAGGTCCTGAGTT
>PVIC010043497.1:0-15397 GCA_004025085.1 Thryonomys swinderianus | reverse complement strand
GAGAACTGTGGCTTCTTTCTAAAACCCGCACTCTTCGTACCTCTAAAAGGTGAAGAAACAGACCTAATGTTCTAATGGTTAGAATCTGAATGGTAAAAAGCACACTGCCTCCTTCAGAAATCTCTGTAGTAGGAGTGCTATTCCACGGGTGGATATCTCCTTTTGACCACAAGTTCCATTCAATCCAATGGCAGATGGCATCATATTCATAGATTACTCCCACAAAGAAATAAACCTTGAAATCAGACCTGCTTTTGGTGAAGTCCTTTTTGGAACACAGTTGAATGAATTCCACCCTTCTGTTTTTCGTTCTCCGCCAGGAGACAAGTGTTTGTTCCTTTCGAGTACCTTTGTCTGCGGTAGTGAAAGTCCAATTATGATGTCATAATCCCATTGCAGAACCGAGTCCGTGCACACTGCTATGTGTTTCTGGACCTTTAGAGCCTGAGGACCGAGGTGGAAAATGCCTGCTTTCTGCATGAATGGCCGGGATCACACCTAATTGCCAGATGCCTCCATTTTCTTGCATCTTCTTAGCAAGTGAAATGGAATAGTTGGGATGTCAGGGGCTTAATCTTCCGAAGCAAACGCTGGAATTCACACCGTGTGTGATAAATTAATTTCCAGAATCTGAGTGGGACTGTACTCCTTGCTCACTCTGTTAATTATTTTCAAGGGTAGGAAAAGATTGATTACCCATGTTCCTTGTGCCTGAGGGGAACTCTGCTTTATTATGGAACTTCCGCACTCTTCGTATGGGCACATGGTGGAGAAATTGTTGTAATGTGGACACTGTTAGAATCTGAATGAAGAAAAGCACACTGCTTCCTTCATAAGTCTCCACACTAGGAGTGCTATTCAATGGGTGGATATCTCCTTTGGACCACAAACTCCATTCAAGCGAATTGCAGATGCAGGGATATTCATAGAATACTCCCTCAAAGAGAAACACCTGGAACTCAGACCTGCTTCTTGTGAAGTCAGTGTCAGGAACGGAGTGGAAGTTACTACCACTTTTCTCTTTGCTATTTACTGCCCTGAGAGAAGAGTTTGTTCCTTTAGAGTAGCTTTATCTACGGTAGTGAAAGTCCAATTATGACGTCATAATCCCATTGTAGAAACGAGTCCTTGCACACTCTGTGTGATTGGATCGTTAGAGACTGAAGAGATTGATAAAAAAGGCCTTTTTTTCACATTAAAGGCTTGGATCACACCTAATTGCCAGATGCCTCAATTTTCTACCAATATCCAAGAAGTGAAAGTGAATAGCTGGGATATCAGGGGCTTTATCTCCCAAAGCAAAAGCTGGAATTCACACCGTTTTGTTATAAACTGATTTTCAGAATCTTAGTGGGACTGTACTGCTTGCTCAGCATGTAAATTATTTTCAAGAGTAGGGACAGATTGATTCTCCATTTTCCCTGTGTCTGAGGAGAACTCTGCCTTATTATGGAAAACCCTCACTCTTTGTACGGGCAAACAGAGGAGAAACAGTGGTAATGTTCTTATCATTAGAATCTGAATGAAGAAAAGCACAATTTGTGCTTCATAATGTAAAGACTAGGAGGGCTATTCCACGGGTGGATATCTCCTTTTGTCCACAAGTTCCATTCAAGCGAATAACAGTTGTCGTCATATTCGTAGATTACTCCCCCAAAGAAAAACACCTTGAACTCATACCCGCTTTTGGTGAAGTCATTTTCAGGAACAGACTGGAAATTACTTCCACTATTCTCTTTGCCATTCACCGCAAGGAGATAAGCGTTTGTTCCTTTAGAGTACCTTTGTCTGCAGTAGTGAAAGTCCAGTTATAAGGTCATAATCCTGCTGCAGAAACGAGTCCTTGCACACTGCTATAAGTTTTTGGAATAATAGAGACTGAAAACCGAGGTGCAAAATGCCTGCTATCCACATGAATGCCTGGGATCACAACTAATAGCCCGATGCCTCTCTTTTCTAGCAACTTCATAGCAAGTGAAAGGGAGTAGCTGGGATAACAGCGGATTAATCTCCCCAAGCAAACGCAGGAATTCACACCGTGTTTGATAAACTGATTTTCAAAATCTGAGTGGGACTGTACTCCCTGCTCACTCTGAATTATTTTCAAGAGTAGGAAAAGATTGATTATCCATGTTCCCTGTGCCTCAGGGGAACTCTGCGTTTTTGTTGAACTTCCGCACTCTACCTACAGGCACCCAGTGGGGAAAATATGGTAATGTTCAGATGGTTACAATCTGAATGAAGAAAAACACAGTGCATCCTTCATAAGTCTCTACACTAGGAGTGCTATTCTACTGGTGGATATCTCCTTTTGACCACAAGCTCCATTCAAGCGAATGGCAGATGCAGTGATATTCATAGATTACTCCCTCAAAGAAAAAAACCTGGAACTCAGACCTGCTTCTTGTGAAGTCACTTTCAGGAACGGAGTGGAAATTACTACCACCTTTCTCTTTGCCATTTACCACCTGGAGGGAAGAGTTTGTTCCTTTAGAGTAGCATTGTCAACGGTAATGAAAGTCCAATTATGACATCATAATCCCGTTGCAGAAAAGAGTCCTTGCACAATGCTGTATGTTTTTGGAATTTTAGAGCCTGAAGACCGAGGTGGAAAATGCCTGCTATCCACATGAATGGCTTGGATCACACTTAATTGCCCGTTGCCTCTCTTTTCTAGCAACCTCATAGCAGGGGAATGTGAGTAGCTGGGATATCAGCGGCATAATCTCCCCAAGCAAACGCTGCAATTCCACCATGTTTGATAAACTGATTTTCAGAATCAGAGTGGGACTGTACACTCTGCTCACTCTGTGAGTTATTTTCAAGAGTAGGAAAAGATTGATTATCCATGTTCCCTGTGCCTGAGGGGAACTCTGCGTTATTATTGAACTTCCGCACTCTTCATATGGGCACACGGTGGAGAAATTGTGCTAATGTTCACATGGTTAGAATCTGAAGGAAGAAAAGCACACTGCATCCTTCATAAGTCTCCACACTAGGAGTGCTATTCCACGGGTGGATATCTCCTTTTGACCACAAGCTCCATTCAAGCGAAGGGCAGATGCAGTGATATTCATAGAATACTCCCTCAAAGAGAAACACCTGGAACTCAGACCTGCTTCTTGTGAAGTCAGTTTGAGGGACGGATTGCAAATTAGCACCTCCCTTCTCTTAGCCATTTACTTCAAGGACGCAAGAGTTTGTTCCTTTATACCACCTTTGTCTATGGTAGTGAAAGTCCTATTATAACATCACCAGTGCTTTGTAGAAACGAGAAATAGCACACTGCTGTGTGTATATGGAACGTTACAGCCTGAAGGCGGAGGTGGGAAATGCCTGTTTTCCATATCCATTTCGTGGATGTCATCTAATTCCAACATGGCTTTCTTTTCTAGACAAATATTAACAATTGAAGTAGAGAACCTGGGATACCTGGGGCTTAATCTCCATAAGCAAAAGCTGGAATTCACACAGTGTTGATCTAAACTGATTTTGAGAATCTGAGTGTTACTGTACTCCTTGTTCACTCTGTGCCTTATTTGTAAGTTTAGGAACAAATTGATTTTCCTTGTTCCCTTTGCCGGTGGAGAACTGTGGCTTCTTTCTAAAATAACGAACTCCTCGTATGTCCCCAAGGTGAAGAAACAGACCTAATGTTCTAGTGGTTATAATCTGAATGGAGAAAAGCACACTGCCTCCTTAGGAAATCTCTGTAGTAGGAGTGCCATTCCACTGGGGGATATCTCCTTTTGACCACAAGTTCCATTCAAGCCAATGGCAGATGGTGTCATATTCATAGATTACTCCCACAAAGAAATAAACCTTGAAATCAGACCTTATTTTGGTGAAGTCCTTTTTGGAACAGAGTGGAAATTACTTCCACCCTTAGGTTTTTCGTTCTCTGCCAGGAGACAAGTGTTTGTTCTTTTCGAGTACCTTTGTCTGCGGTAGTGAAAGTCCAATTATGATGTCATAATCGCGCTGCACAAACGAGTCCATGCACACTGCTATGTTTTTTTGGACCTTTAGATCCTGAGGACCGAGGTAGAAAATGCCTGCTTTCTGCATGAATGGCTGGGATCACACCTAATTGCCAGATGCCTCCCTTTTCTAGCATCTTCATAGCAAGTGAAAGGGAATAGCTGGGATATCAGGTGCTTAATCACCCGAAGCAAACGCTGGAATTCACACCGTGTGTGATAATCTGATTTCCAGAATCTGAGTGGGACTTTACTCCCTGCTCACTCTGTGAATTATTTTCAAGAGTAGGAAAAGATTGATTATCCATGTTCTCTGTGCCTGAGGGGAACTCTGCATTATTATTGAACTTCCGCACTCTTCGTATGGGCACTCAATGGAGAAATTGTTGTAATGTTCAGATTGTTAGAATCTGAATGAAGAAAAGCACACTGCATCCTTCATAAGTCTCCACACTAGGAGTGCTATTCAATGGGTGGATATCTCCTTTTGACCACAAGCTAAATTCAAGCGAATGGCAGATGCAGTGATATTCATAGATTGCTCCCTCAAAGAGAAACCCCTGGAACTCAGACCTGCTTCTTGTGAAGTCAGTTTGAGGAACTGAGTGCAAATTAGCACCTCCGTTCTCAGCCATTTACTTCAAGGATGCAAGAGTTTGTTCCTTTAGACCACCTTTGTCTGTAGTAGTGAAAGTCCTATTATAACATCACCAGTGCTTTGTAGAAACGAGACATAGCACACTGCTGTGTGTATTTGGAACATTAGATCCGGAAGTCGGAGGTGGGAAATGCCTGTTTTCCATATCCATTTCGTGGATGTCATCTAATTCCAACATGGCTTTCTTTTCTAGACAAATATTAACAATTGAAGTGGAGAACCTGGGATACCTGGGGCTTAATCTCCACAAGCAAAAGCTGGAATTCACACCGTGTTGATCTAAACTGATTTTGAGATTCTGAGTGTTACTGTACTCCTTGTTCACTCTGTGCCTTATTTGTAAGTTTAGGAACAAATTGATTTTCCTTGTTCCCTTTGCTGGTGGAGAACTGTGTCTTCTTTCTAAAATCCTGCACTCCTCGTACATCCAAAAGGTGAAGAAACAGACCTAATGTTCTAGTGGTTATAATCTGAATGGAGAAAAGCACACTGCCTCCTTCGGAAATCTCTGTAGTAGGAGTGCCATTACACTGGTGGATATCTCCTTTTGACCACAAGTTCCATTCAAGCCAATGGCAGATGGTGTCATATTCATAGATTACTCCCACAAAGAAATAAACTTTGAAATCAGAACTGCTTTTGGTGCAGTACTTTTTGGAACAGAGTGGAAATTACTTCCACCCTTCTGTTTTTCGTTCTCCGCCAGGAGACAAGTGTTAGTTCCTTTTGAGTACCTTTGTTTATGGTAGTGAAAGTCCAATTATGATGTCATAATCCCGTTGCAGAAACGAGTCCTTGCACACTGCTATGTTTTTTTGGACTTTTAGAGCCTGAGGACCGAGGTGAAAAATGCCTGCTTTCTGCATGAATGGCTGGGATCACACCTAATTGCCAGATGCCTCCCTTTTCTAGAATCTTCATAGCAAGTGAAAGGGAATAGCTGGGACATCAGGTGCTTAATCTCCCGAAGCAAACGCTGGAATTCACACCGTGTGTGATAAACTGATTTCCAGCATCTGAGTGGGACTGTACTCCCTGCTTACTCTGTGAATTATTTTCAAGAGTAGGAAAAGATTGATTATCCATGTTCCCTGTGCCTGAGGGGAACTCTGCATATTTATTAAACTTCCGCACTCTTCGTATGGGCACACGGTGGACAAATTGTTGTAATGTTCAGATTGTTAGAATCTGAATGAAGAAAAGCACACTGCATCCTTCATAAGTCTCCACACTAGGAGTGCTATTCAATGGGTGGATATCTCCTTCTGACCACAAGCTAAATTCAAGCGAATGGCAGATGCAGTGATATTCATAGATTACTCCCGCAAAGAGAAACACCTGGAACTCAGACCTGCATCTTGTGAAGTCAGTTTCAGGAACGGAGTGGAAATTACTACCACTTTTCGCTTTGCTATTTACTGCCCGGAGGGAAGAGTTTGTTCTTTTAGAGTAGCTTTATCTACGGTAGTGAAAGTCCAATTATGATGTCATAATCCCATTGTAGAAACGAGTCCTTGCACACTGTTCTGTGTGTTTGGATCGTTAGAGACTGAAGAGAGAGATGGAACATGCCTTTTTTTCACATGAAGGCTTGGATCACACCTAATTGCCAGATGCCTCTATTTTCTAGCAATATCAAAAAAGTGAAAGTGAGTAGCTGGGATATCAGGGGCTTAATCTCCCAAAGGAAAAGCTAGAATTCACACTGTTTTACTATAAACTGATTTTCAAAATCTCAGTGGGACTGTACTCCCTGCTCACTCTGTAAATTATTTTCAAGAGTAGGGACATATTGATTCTCCATTTTCCCTGTGCCTGAGGAGAACTCTGCCTTATTATGGAAAACCCGCACTCTTTGTACGGGCAAGCAGTGGAGAAACAGTGTTAATGTGCTTATCGTTAGAATCTGAATGAAGAAAAGCACAATGCGTGCTTCATAATGTAAAGACTAGGAGTGCTATTCCACGGGTGGATATCACCTTTTGCCCAGAAGTTCCATTCAAGCAAATGGCAGCTGGCGTCATATTCATAGATTACTACCCCAAAGAAAAACACCTTGAACTCTGACCCGCTTTTTTAAGTCATTTTCAGGAACAGACTGGAAATTACTTCCACCCTTCTCTCTGTCGTTAACCGCCAGGAGACAAGCGTTTGTTCCTTTAGAGTACCTTTTTCTGCAGTAGTGAAAGTCCAGTTATAAGGTCGTAATCCTGTTGCAGAAACGAGTCCTTGCACACTGCTATAGGTTTTTGGAATTTTAGAGCCTATAGACTGAGGTAGAAAATGCCTGCTATCCACATGAATGGCTGGGATCACACCTAATTGCCCGATGACTCTCTTTTCTAGCAACTTCATAGCAAGTGAAAGGGAGTAGATGGGATATCAGGGGCTTAATCTCCCCACGCAAATGCAGGAATTCACACCGTGTTTGATAAACTGATTTTCAGAATCTGAGTGGGACTGTATTTCCTGCTCACTCTGTGAATTATTTTCAAGAGTAGGAAAAGATTGATTATCCATGTTCCCAGTGCCTGAGGGGAACTCTGCATATTTATTGAACTTCCGCACTCTACGTACGGGCATTCGGTGGAGAAATTGTGGTAATGTTCAGATGGTTAGAATCTGAATGAAGAAAAGCACACTGCATCCGTCATAAGTCTCTACACTAGGAGTGCTATTCTACGGGTCGATATCTCCTTTTGACCACAAGCTCCATTGAAGCGAATGGCAGATGCAGTGATATTTTTTTTGCAGTGATATTCATAGATTACTCCCTCAAAGAAAAATACCTGGAACACAGACTTGCTTCTTGTGAAGTCAGTTTCAGGAACGGAGTGGAAATTACTACCACCATTCTCTTTCTCATTACCACCCGGAGGGAAGAGATTGGTCCTTTAGAGTAGCTTTGTCTGCGGTTATGAAAGTCCAATTATGACCTCATAATCCCATTGCAGAAACGAGTCCTTGCACACTGCTGTATGGTTTTGTAATTTTATAGCCTGGAGACCGAGGTGGAAAATTCCTGCTATGCACATGAATGGCTTGAATCACACTTAATTGCCTTATGCCTCTCTTTTCTAGCAACCTCATAGCAGGTGAAAGTGAGTAGCTGGGATATCAGGGGCTTAATCTCCCCAAGGAAACGCTGCAATTCACACCGTGTTTGATAAACTGATTTTCAGAATCTAAGTGGTACTGTACGCCCTGCTCACTCTGTGAATTATTTTCAAGAGTAGGACAAGATTGATTATCCATGTTCCCTGTGCCTGAGTGGAACTCTGCATTATTATTGAACTTCCGCACTCTTCATATGGGCACATGGTGGAGAAATTGTGCTAATGTTCAGATTGTTAGAATCTGAATGAAGAAAAGCACACTGCATCCTTCATAAGTCTCCACACTAGGAGTGCTATTCCACGGGTGGATATCTCCTTTTGACCACAAGCTCCATTCAAGCGAAGGGCAGATGCAGTGATATTCATAGATACCTCCCTCAAAGAGAAACCCCTGGAACTCAGACCTGAATTTTGTGAAGTCAGTTTGAGGAATGGAGTGCAAATTAGCACCTCCCTTCTCTTAGCCATTTACTGCAAAGACGCAAGAGTTTGTTCCTTTACACGACCATTGTTTGTGGTAGTGAAAGTGTTATTATAACATCACCATTGCTTTGTAGAAACGAGAGATAGCACACACCTGTGTGTATTTGGAAATTTAGAGCTGGAAGGCGGAGGTGGAAAATGCCTGTTTTCCACATCCTTTTCTTGGATATTACCTAATTCCAACATGGCTTTTTTTCTAGACAAATATAAACAATTGAAGTGGAGAAACTGGGATACCTAGGGCTTAATCTCCACAAGCAAAAGCAGGAATTCACACCGTGTTGATCTAAACAGATTTTGAAAATCTGAGTGTTACTGTACTCCCTGTTCACTTTGTCCCTTCTTTGCAAGTTTAAGAACAAATTGATTATCCTTGTTCCCTTTGCCGGTGGAAAACTGTGGCTTCTATCTAAAATCCCGCACTCTGTACCTAAAAAAGTTGAAGAAACAGACGTAATGTTCTAAAGGTTAGAATGTGAATGGAGAAAAGCACACTGCTTCCTTCGGTAATCTCTGTAGTAGGAGTGCTATTCCACGGTGGATATCTCCTTTTGACCACAAGTTCCATTCAAGCTAATGGCAGCTGGGGTGTATTCATAGATTACTCCCACAAAGAAATAAACCTTAAAATCAGACCTGATTTTGGTGAAGTCCTTTTTTCACAGAGTGGAAATTACTTCCACCCTTCTGTTTTTCCTTCACCGTCAGGAGACAAGCGTTTGTTCCTTTCGAGTACCTTTGTCTGCAGTAGTGAAAGTCCAATTATGATGTCATAATCTCGTTGCAGAAACGAGTCCTTGCACACTGCTATATGTTTTTGGGCCTTTAAAGCCTGAGGACCGAGGTGGAAAATGAATGCTTTCTGCATGAATGGCTGGGATCACACCTAATTGACAGATGCCTCTCTTTTCTAGCATCTTCATAGCAAGGGAAAGGGAGTAGCTGTCATATCAGGGGCTTAATCTCCGGAAGAAAAGCTGGAATTCATACCGTGTGTGATAAACTGATTTCCAGAATCTGAGTGGGACTGTACTCCCTGCTTACTCTGAATTATTTTCAAGAGTAGGAAAAGATTATCTATGTTCCCTGTGCCTGAGGGGAACTCTGCGTTATTATTGAACTTAAACACTCTTCGTACGGGCACGCGGTGGAGAAATTGTTGTAATGTTCAGATTGTTAGAATCTGAATGAAGAAAAGCACACTGCATACTTCATCAGTCTCCACACTAGGAGTGCTATTCAATGGGTGGCTATCTCCTATTGACCACAAGCTCCATTCAAGCGAATGGCAGATGCAGTGATATTCACTCCTGACACATCATGGTAGGTATTTGAGCAGAACAATCACATCATGTTTGTTACCATAATACAATAAATGCCAATAACAGTATTAAACACAGTAAATAAGACAAAAAATGTTTGTTAGATTCTATACTGGAAACTTTGAGCTTATGGGTTACCTCTATGTCTGACTCCTCACTGCACAGCTCCGGGATACAGTGTGCTGCTGGGCGGCCTTCAGTCCACTGGAAATGGCCTGCACGCTGCAGCCGGGTCCGCGTGCTGCTCACTCAGTTCGCTGGAAGCATGGCACGGTGGGCTCGGAGTTGCTCGGTCCAGTCCGCCCGCCACAAGTTCCCCAGTCCGCTGGACTCACAGCACGGCGGGCCCGGGGCTGCTGGATCTGGTCCGTCCGCCGTAAGTTCCCCAGTCCGCTGGACTCACGGCACGGCGGGCCCGGGGCTGCTGGGTCCGGTCCGTCCGCCGCAAGTTCCCCAGTCCGCTGGACTCACGGCACAGCGGGCCCGGAGCTGCTGGGTCCGGTCCGTCCACCGTAAGTTCCCCAGTCTGCTGGGCTCACAGCACGGCGGGCCCGGGGCTGCTGGGTCTGGTCCGTCCGCCGCAAGTTCCCCAGTCCGCTGGACTCACGGCACGGCGGGCCCGGAGCTGCTGGGTCCGGTCCGTCCGCCGTAAGTTGCCAGTCCGCTGGGCTCACGGAACGGCGGGCCCGGAGCTGCTGGGTCTGCAGTGATATTCATAGATTACTGCTTCAAAGAGAAACACCTGGAACTCAGACGTGCTTCTTGTGAAGTCAGTTTCAGGAACGGAGTGGAAATTACTACCACTTGTCTCTTTGCTATTTACCGCCCAGAGGGAGGAGTTTGTTCCTTTAGAGTAGCTTTATCTACGGTAGTGAAAGTCCAAATATGACATCATAATCCCATTGTAGAAACGAGTCCTTGTGCACTGTTTTGTGTGTTTGGATCGTTAGAGACTGAAGAGAGAGATGGAACATGCCTTTTTTTCACATGAAAGGCTTAGATCACACCTAATTGCCATATGCCTCTATTTTCTATCAATATCCAAGAAGTGAAAGTGAGTAGCTGGGATATCAGGGGCTTAATCTCCCAAAGCAAAAGCTGCAATTCACATCGTTTTGCTATAAACTGATTTTCAGAATCTCAGTGGGACTGTACTCGTGCTCACTGTGTAAATTATTTTCAAGAGTAGGGCAGATTGATTCTCCATGTTCCCTGTGCCTGAGGAGAACTCTGCCTTATTATGGAAATCCCACACTCTTTGTACGGGAAAACAGTGGAGAAACAGTGGTAATGTTCGCATCGTTAGAATCTGAATGAAGAAAAGCACAATGTTTGCTTCATAACCTAAAGACTAGGAGTGCTATTCCATGGGTGGATATCTCCTTTTGACCACAACCTCCATTCAAGCTAAAGGCAGCTGGAGTGATATTCATTTATTACTCTCTTGAAGCGAAACACCTGAAACTCAGAACTGCTTCTTGTGAAGTCAGTTTGAGGAAAGGAGTGCAAATTAGCACCTCCCTCTCTTAGCCATTTACTGCAAGGAAGCAAGTGTTTGTTCCTTTAGGCTACCTTTGTCTGTGATAGTGAAAGTCCCATTATGACATCACCATCGCTTTGTAGAAACGAGTCCTAGTGCACTGCTATGTGTGTTTGGAATGTTAGAGTCTGAAGACGGAGGTTGAAAATGCATGTTTTCCACATCCATTTCTTGGAGAACACCTAATTCCAACATGGCTTTCTTTTCTAGCCAAATATTAGCAATTCAAGTGGAAAAGCTGGGAAAGCTGGGGCATAATCTTCCCAAGCAAAAGATGGAATTCACACCGTGGTGTTCTAAACTGATTTTGAGAATCTCAGTGTGACTGTACTCCCGTCTCACTCTGTGTGCCTCATTTGCAAGTGTAAGAACAAGTTGATTCTCCTTGTTCCCTGTGCCTGGGGAGAACTGTCGCTTCTTTCTAAAATCCCGCACTCTTCATACAACCAAACGGTGGAGAAACAGAACTAATGTTCTAATGGTTAGAATCTGAATGGAAAAAGCACACTCCCTCCTTCGGAAATCTCTGTAGTATGATTGCTATTCCACGGGGGGATATCTCCTGTTGTCCACAAGTTCCATTCAAGCGAATAACAGCTGTCGTCATAATCGTAGATTACTCCCCCAAAGAAAAATTCCTTGAACTCAGACCCGCTTTTGGTGAAGTCATTTTCAGGAACAGACTGGAAATTACTTCCACCCTTCTCTCTGTCGTTCACTGCCAGGAGACAAGCGTTTGTTCCTTTAGAGTACCTTTGTCTCTACTAGTGAAAGAACAGTTATAAGGTCATAATCGTGTTGCAGAAATGAGTCTTTGCACACTGCTATAGGTTTTTGGACTTTTAGAGCCAGAAGACCGAGGTGGAAAATGCCTGCTATCCACATGAATGGCTGGGATCACACCTAATTGCCCGATGACTCACTTTTCTAGCAACTTCATAGCAAGTGAAAGGGAGTAGCTGGGATATCAGGGGCCTAATCTCCCCAAGCAAATGCAGGAATTCACACCGTGTTTGATAAAATGATTTTCAGAATCTGAGTGGGACTGTACTCCCTGCTCACTCTGTGAATTATTTTCAAGAGTAGGACAAGATTGATATTATATGTTCCCTGTGCCTGAGGGGAACTCTGCGTTTTTATTGAACTTCTGCACTCTACGTACGGGCACATGGTGGAAGAAATTGTGGTAATGTTCAGATGGTTAGAATCTGAATGAAGAAAAGCATACTGCATCCTTCATAAGTCTCTACACTAGGAGTGCTATTCTATGGGTGGATAACTCCTTTTGACCACAAGCTCCATTCAAGCGAAGGGCACATGCAGTGATATTCATAGATTACTCCCTCAAAGAAAAATACCTGGAACTCAGATCTGCATCTTGTGAAGTCAGTTTCAGGAACGGAGTGGAAATTACTACAACCTTTCTCTTTGCCATTTACCGCCCGGAGGAAAGAGTTTGTTCCTTCAGTGTAGCTTTGTCAGCTGTAATGAAAGTCCAATTATGATGTCATAATCCCATTGCAGAAACGAGTCTTTGCCCACTGCTGTATATTTTTCGAAATTTAGAGCCTGAACACCGACTTGGAAAATGACTGCTATCAACATGAATGGCTTGGATCACACCTAATTGCCCGATGCCTCTCTTTGCTAGCAATGTTATAGCAGGTGAAAGTGAGGAGATGGGATATCAGGGGCATAATCTCCCCAAGCAAACGCTGCAATTCACACCGTGTTTGGTAAACTGATTTTCAGAATCTGACGGAGACTGTACTCCCTGCTCACTCTGTGAATTATATTCAAGAGTACAAAAAGATTGATTATCCATGTTCCCTGTGCCTGAGGGGAACTCTGCGTTATTACTGAACTTGCTCACTCTTCATCCGGACACTTGGTGGAGAAATTGTGCTAATGTTCAGATGGTTAGAATCTGAATGAAGAAAAGCACACTTCATCCTTCATAATTCTCCACATTAGAAGTGCCATTCCACAGGTGGATATCTGCTTTTGACCACAAGCTCCATTCAAGCGAAGGGCAGATGCAGTGATATTCATAGAATACTCCCTCAAAGAGAAACACCTGGAACTCAGATGTGCTTCTTGTGAAGTCAGTTTGAGGAACAGAGTGCAAATTAGCACCTCCCTTCTCTTAGCCTTTTGCAGCACGGACTCAAGAGTTTGTTCCTTTAGACCACCATTGTCTGTGGTAGTGAAAGTCCTATTATAACATCACCATTGCTTTGTAGAAACGAGACATAGCACACTGCTGGGTGTATTTGGAACATTAGAGCCTGAAGGCGGAGGTGGAAAATGCCTGTTTTCCACATTCACTTCTTGGATATCACCTAATTCCAACAAGGCTTTCTTTTCTAGACAAATATTAACAATTGAAGTGGAGAACCTGGGATATCTGGGGCTTAATCTCCACAAGCAAAAGCTGGAGTTCACACCGGGTTGATCTAAACTGATTTTGAGAATCTGAGTGTTACTGTACTCCCTGTTCACTCTGTGCCTTCTTTGCAAGTTTAAGAACAAATTGATTTTCCTTGTTCCTTTTGCCGGTGGAGAACTGTGGCTTCTTTCTAAAATCCCGAACTCTTCTTACCTCCAAAAGTTGAAGAAACAGACGTAATGTTCTAAAGGTTAGAATGTGAATGGAGAAAAGCACACTGCCTCCTTCGGTAATCTCTGTAGTAGGAGTGCTATTCCACGGTGGATATCTCCTTTTGACCAAAAGTTCCATTCAAGCCAATGGCAAATGGCATCATATTCATAGATTACTCCCCCAAAGAAATAAACCTTGAAATCAGACCTGCTTTTGGTGAAGTCCTTTTTGGAACAAAGTGGAAATTACTTCCACCCTTCTGTTTTTCCATCACCGCCAGGAGATAAGCATTTGTTCCTTTCGAGTACCTTTGTCTGCGATAGTGAAAGTCCAATTATGATGTCATAATCCCATTGTAAACACAAGACCTTGCACAGGGCTATATGTTTTTGGACCCTTAGAGCCTGAGGACCAAGGTGGAAAATGCCTGCTTTCTGCATGAATGGCTGGGATCACACCTAATTGACAGATGCCTCAATTTTCTAGCATCTTCATAGCAAGTGAAAGGGAAGAGCTGGGATATCATGGGCTTAATCTCGCGAAGCAAACGCTGGAATTCACACCATGTGGGATAACCTGATTTCCAGAATCTCAGTGGGACTGCACTTGCTGCTCACTCTGTGAATTATTTTCAAGAGTAGGAAAAGATTGATTATCCATGTTCCCTGTACCAGAGGAGAACTCTGCCTTATTATGGAAATCCCACACTCTTTGTATGGGCAAACAGTGGAGAAACAGTGGTAATGTTCTTATCGTTAGAATCTGAATGAAGAAAAGCACAATGTGTGCTTCATAATGTAAAGACTAGGAGTTCTATTCCATGGGTGGATATCTCCTTTTGACCACAAGCTCCATTCAAGCGAAGGGCAGCTGGAGTGATATTCATAGATTACTCCCCCAAAGCGAAACACCTGGAACTAAGACCTGCTTCTTGTGAAATCAGTTTGAGGAATGGAGTACAAATTAGCACCTCCCTGCTCTTAGCCATTTACTGCAAGGAAGCAAGTGTTTGTTCCTTTAGGCTACCTTTGTCTGCGATAGTGAAAGTCCTATTATGACATCACCATCGCTTTGTAGAGACGAGTCCTAGCGCACTGCTATGTATGTTTGGAACGTTAGAGCCGGAAGACAGAGGTGGAAAATGCCTGTTTTCCACATCCATTTCTCGGATAACACCTAATTCCAACATGGCTTTCTTTTCTAGCCAAATATTAGTAATTGAAGTGGAGTAACTGGCACAGCTGGGGCGTAATCTCCCCACGCAAAAGATGGAACTCACACCGTGGTGCTCTAAACTGATTTTGAGAATCTGAGTGTGACTGTACTCCCGTCTCACTCTGTGCCTTGTT
Source organism: Thryonomys swinderianus (assembly GCA_004025085.1). Lineage (NCBI taxonomy): Eukaryota > Metazoa > Chordata > Mammalia > Rodentia > Thryonomyidae > Thryonomys > Thryonomys swinderianus. The sequence goes on along the minus strand of PVIC010043497.1, from coordinate 347 downwards.
TGCAAGTGTAAGAACAAGTTGATTCTCCTTGTTCTCTGTGCCGGGGGAGAACTGTCGCTTCTTTCTAAAATCCCCCATTGTTCATATGTCCAAACGGTGGAGAAACAGACCTAATGTTCTAATGGTTAGAATCTGAATGGAGAAAAGCGCACTGCCTCCTTCGGAAATCTCTGTAGTAGGAGTGCTATTCGGCAGGTGGATATCTCCTTTTGCCCACAAGTTCCATTCAAGCGAATGGCAGTTGGCGTCATATTCGTAGATTACTCCCCCAAAGAAAAATACCTTGAACTGAGACCCCCTTTTGGTGAAGTCATTTTCAGGAACAGACTGGAAATTACTTCACCCTT
>PVIC010043496.1:0-15396 GCA_004025085.1 Thryonomys swinderianus | reverse complement strand
CAGACCAGCACACAGCCTGTGACTCATGATGACCGTGTACCGCATAGGGTGACAGATGGCCACAAAGCGGTCGTAGGCCATCACGGTGTACAGAAAGCACTCGGTGCAGCCCAGGAAGTGGTAAAAGAAGACCTGGGACACACAACCCTGGTAAGAGATGGTGCGGCTTTGCCCCACCAGCAAGACCATCATCTTGGGGATATTCACAGAAGGGAAGAATATGTCAAACGCAGAGAGGTTTCCCAGGAAGAAATACATGGGCGTATGGAGGGTGGAGGAAGCCAGGATGGTGAAGAAGATGACGAGATTGCCCAGCAAAGTGAAAATGTAGAAGGTCAGGAATAGGACAAACAGCATGGTCTCCAGCCCCTCCATACTAGAAATTCCCAACAGGACAAACTCTGTCACAGGAGTGGAGTTCGCAGGCTTCATGTATTGGGTGGTCCTGAAAGCAAAGCAATATTCATAGTGTGAGACTGAGGGAAATGGGAATGTCTTCCCGACAAAGCGACTATTATTTCAGTCAGTCTCCATGCAAAAGAAAAAGAGTGAGAAAGGCTTTAATCAACCTGCATCAAGATTGAATTTAGAAATATATGATATTTGCTCCACTTTTTTAAAATGGTGACTGAGGAAATGGAGTGATTAACAAATATCTTTCAGTTATCCCATGTTCTTACTAATTTTATTTTTATCATCAAACAACCTGACTCATTTGAGAGCCATATATCTGTCTCTTGAAATGTTTATCATATGTTAACCTCATAAGATTGACTCAGTCATAATTTGTTTTTAAATATGTTGATGACTCACATGGATGCGTATGAAAATTAGACATATAGACACATGATATATCCACCCTGTTTATTGTTATTGGCAACAATATTCTTTCCTCTCATCATTATTTTTATTCAATAAAGATAATAATTCATATTCTACTTTGCTTTCACACACAGGTACAAAAGGTGGGTGGAGAATCAAAAGCATCACACTGATGTTGGAAAGAACTACAGGTTGCCCCTAGCAATTATCTCTCCTGCAAACTCCATGAACCCTATTAATTAACATCAGCACCAGATAATCCTGGGGGGAAAACTGAATTATAATTTCTGAAACTCTTATTTTCCCTTTTCAGTTTATCTTAATAAACTGTATGATGCCAATAATTATAGCTAATTTTCTCCTGCTATGATCAATATATATTCAATAAAAAATGGAAAATTTGTTTATACTACTCTATAGATGTCTGCTCTGATAATTCCTATTATTTCAATTTTTTGAAAAGATAAAGGATTTTGCTATGGATAAAAATCCCAGCAAATGGAATGAGGGGAAATAACTGAGGTGAAGGAAGCTGGGGCTCTTCATAACACTGCTTTCCTAAAATCCAGAGCCGGGCCCCCCAGAAGTGTAGTCCTCCTGCAGACTGATGCCCTAGCAGAGATGTAAACAGGTAGTCAAAGGACCCCTCGTTGCTCAAGATCTACTTGGACACTGATTTCAAGCATGGAAATCAATATAATTTCACACACATTTCTCTCTGGTAAAGAAATGAAGATAAATAAAATAGAGTTCCATTCTTTGAAGAACTTCCTCAAAGCTTCTTTCCTAAAATTACTTTTGAAGTCTTCCTTGAGTGTACTGTACACTACCTACCTCTGGCATCATGAGAAAATGGACCTCTCTGACCTTTGACTTCTTTAAAAAAAACAGGATAATATTTGTTTACAGGGTCTTCATGAGGGTCATGACCCGTTATGACAATAAAATATTATCCTCAGTGCTTGGCACTTACTACTTAATACGTAGCAAAGTTAGTTTAGCAATTAAAACTCGTGTATGTAACATTTAGATAAGAGTTCAAAGGTAGTTACAAAAAAGTTTCAAATGTGATAAAGTTAAAATGAAATAGACTTTAAGAAACTGCAGTATTTAAAATGTTAAGACATAAAAATTATACATATTTATAGAATCCATGTGCTTTAAAAGGCATAGGAAAACATAGGTCAGGAAATTGTTTTGAGATTCTAATGATGGTTCTTTATATAAATATTATATAAATTATATAAATGTTATATACATATTCTGGCAGAATTAAAAGATGATTTGATAGGCAAGACATGCACCAACCCCTCCTCTAATCCAAACCTGTTTCTGTCAGTCAACAAATTCACACTGCTAAATAAAAAAAAAATGTTTGGGAGAAATTGGCCCCAGGAAAAGTACACATAACAAAAATTACCTTAGAAGTACATTCATTGACCTCCTCACCAGCCCCCTTTACACTCAGTATTCAATATTCTACCACCATGAGCACCAATTTCCAAGAAAGCATTTACCATCAAATAATGGAAAAAAATGTCACAGTCAAGATTGTTCCCCATAAAGCTAGCCATTTGAGAAAGCAGAGAATTTCTTTCATAGAAGATTTCATGCAGAACCTACAGGATCAATATTCAGGAAAACAGAAGAGGGAATAATTCTCTCTAAGGAGAATAAAGTAAATATTTTCTTCTAATTGTAATTTCTAAAATGAGCATTATTCAGGCTGGGGATTTTGCTCAAGTGGTCCTGTACCTATCTTGCAAACACAAGGGCCCGAGTTTGATTCCCCAGTACCTATAAAATAAAATAAAATAAAATAAAATAAAATAAAATAAAATGCATATTACTAGCTTTTACAAACTTTCTGACTTGACTGTCACCTCAATGTCTGATATTTGCTAATTTCCTTTACTCTTTGGTAGAGGAATGGAAACATATAACCTGTTAAAGAAAGTTTCTTGTGAATGAATAGATATTAAGTAAAAGTATAATTTATATACTAACTCCAAGGTAAGAGTCCTGAAGAATCTATCTCCTCCCATATCACCTACTTTCCCCCACAAATCATTACACACACACACAAACACACACACACACACACACACACACAAAATCACTTATCCGCAGCACTCACTTCTCTCTTAGTGCTGGCTAACTAATAGATGCTGCTCTTGGCCACAGGTAGAAATCCTCATTTCTGAGGTTCCCTCATTGTCCTTGACTGAGAAGGTGAAATGACCAGAACAGAGAATCTGAGTAGAACACAGGGGAGCGGAGGAGAGAGCAATGTGAGAATGAGAAGTTGCAGAAGCAGACAGAGCTTACATGCAAACCGACTGATGGGAATTAAATCTAATGTGGGTGTGGAGCTCTTCTTGTAAAGGTTTTAGCCAACAGGAACATGTTCCTAAAGCCAGAGCTGTGTATTGTGTAAGATGCCACAGCAGAGAACCAAGATTTTCTACCTTCTCCCCTTGAGTCCAAGACAAGAATCCCACACTCAGCCCTGCTATTACTTTGGCCCTGAGCTCAGAAGTTTTAAAGCTTTCAAGGTGAAGAGCACCAATGGACCTGCTTTCTTTCAAGGCAAATCTCCCAGGGCCCCACTCTGCAGATGCAGAAATCATGACGGAGCAAAGGGAGTAATTACAGAGTAATTGTGTTCTTTCCATTTTATCCCTTGTTATTTTATGATCTGCCTTATTTCGTATGAAAGTAACATGCAAATTTAAATTTCATTTGATAAATATTCAAAAACAAAGTGAAAACCCATATTCCATCTTAGCCAATTTTTAACATTTTAGCGCTTTTTTTTTCAATCTTCTCACAACAGCTCCAGTGTATTTTTAGTTATTAAGCAATTCTGCATACTTTGGTTGAACTTTGTATTTATTAACATTTTTAAAAAAATATTTTCCATATTGCTCAATTGTTTCAAATAGTTTTCACTCTATAATTTGACCTATACATCATGTATGACTACTTCACCCAACCATATATATTTTTGGAAATGTTTAGTTATTTTTAACTTTTCCTTATACTTGTCAAATAATCAACTAAAGCTAGAGGGTAGGATATAGATAGGTAGGTAGACAGAGAGCAGTAGAGTATATGAAATTCATATAATTAACCTCTTCTCCACCCACTTGGCTATTATTTTTAAGACCTTCTGAAGATAAGTTCACTGAAGAAGAAATCTTTTTAAAGCAATTAGTACTAATGCTTTGTACACTTTGAAGATGATATTCCTATTACTTTCTTAACAATTATTCTTGCAAGGGTCAATTTTATCAGAAATGTGTATTAGCACATTTACAAATATTAGAAATATTTTCATAATTGACTACAAACTGTTTTTATCTTTATTGGTATATTTTTTTAATTGAATTCTTTATTGGTACAATTTATATACATCTCAAAATCACATATAACATTGGGAAATTTGTACCAGTATATGCCACAAGTTAATTCTCATTTTTACCCATATCCCTACCCACTCCCCCCTCCTCCCCCCTTATACATGCTCTTTTATTTTCTTTCTGTATCATATTTATTGGTATATTTTATATACACATCAGAATCACACTTGATATCGGGAGTTTGTACCAGTATATGACACGATTTAATTCTTATTTTTCCCCATTCCCCTGCCCACCCCACAACCCTCCACCTCCTAAATGCATAAGCTTTGTTTCCCTTTTTATTACTATCATATTTTTTCTTTACCCCTCATTACTCACTAGTCCACCACATTTCCCTTTGAATATTTTCTATTTCACAATATCCGTCATACATTCTACAACGCATTAATATCTTCAGTTTCTCATACCAGATAACACATAAGATATTTACACATCTGTGACTTACTCATTTCAATTAATATTTTAAATATTTATATTATTTTGTTGCAATTAAAACCATGGACACTTGACATAGATAAACAGAATAGAACGGAGAGCATAAAAAACAGCATTTATATATAGGGACAGTTAGTCAATTTAGAAGTAACACAAAAATCCACTGGAAATATTTTTTCGCCAAATTAGGGTGGGTCAACAAAAAAAATTAATCATCAAGTAGCATGCACACAATCAAAATCAAGTCCAAAGATAATAGCAATTTAATTCTGTATAAAAAACATAATTTTGCACATTGAATAAAGGAGAACTTCTGACACAAATATAGAAAGTGATAGCTGTAAAAGAAACAGTGAAATTTTGAGTACCTTAATGTAGAGAATATCCTTAAAAGAGTAAAAAGGAAAAGAAAAAGGGATGTTGCCTGCATCATATATTATTATCAAGGACTCGTATAAAAAATAAACGAAGGGAAAAGTGGGTGGGGTAAAGAAGGGAAAAAAATTTGATAGTAAAAAACAAAATGAAACAAAGCTTTTGTATATAGGTGGTGGGGATTGCAGGAAAAACAGAAGAAAGGGGAAAAATGAGAATCAAGATTGTTTTGTACAGGTAAAAATTCTGTGTTGAATATGATCATAATGTGTACTATGTACCTATAAAATAAATTTAAGAAACAACTCTTGAATTTTATGTTAAGAAAACCATCTAAACCAGGTGTGGTGGCTCATTCCTGTAATCCCAGCTCTTAGGAAGCAGAAGCAGGAAGATTTCTGTGAGTTTGAGGCTAACCTGAACTACATAGTGAGTTCAGGACCAGCTTGATCTACAAAGTGAAATCTTATCTCAAAAACTTAACTAGCTAGCATGAATGTAAGCAAATGCTATAGTTTAAATATGAAATATGTCTCAATTGGTATGTGGAGGTCTTTCTCCTATCTCATGAGGAGGTGGAAAAAGAACTGCTGAATATAACTGAAGGTGAGAAAGCTGCTCATGAACTCTCTGATGGCTTAAAATATAAACTCTGTGTCAGCTCAAACTGGCAATAATGTACTGTTTATTAATTCATTGGAGCCTTCCTCATTTTGTTTGGTGTCAGCTTGTTCTCAGGAGAATTGGGATCAACCTTAAGGTTTGTTTGAGGTGATGTCTCAACCTTGAAACCCCGGATGCTTGCCTAGCCACAGTTGTTTTTTTTGTTGTTTTGTTTTGTTTTTTTGGTTTTTTTGAGACAGGGTCTCGCTTTGTACTTCAGGCTGGCTCTGAGCTTACTATGTAGCCTAGGCAAGCTTCGAACTCAGCAATCCTCCTGTCTCTGCCTCCCGAGTGCTGGGATTACAGGCGTGAGCCACCACTCCCGGCTAGCCACAGTTTTGTAAATTTCACAGCACAAATAAGTCATAGGCCATGAGCCACTTGATCTTTGCTTAAAAATAGCTGGTGTAACTTCTGCTTTTTGCCAACTGTAACTGACCCCCACCTAGCTAATCCGTGAAGTCACTAAACCTGTAAAATGTGTAACCAATAAAAACTGCTAAAGTACTATAGCTCTGTAATCCCACCCTTTCTGAACATTCTAGAACACATTTATAACTTCAGTTTCTCATAGCAGAAACTTTCTGCCTTGCTCTCGTGTAAAATTGGAACTGCCTGGAAGGATTTATTTCCTGGGTCTGGTCTCGGTTCAGCGATAAACCTTTTTGTTTTAGCCAACTATCCTGTCTCTGATCATTTCAGCTGATCCCACTGACTTGCCATAACAATGGCAGTATTGGGAGTTACTAGAACTTGAAGAAGTGGAGCTAAATGGATGGAACTAAAGACTTCAGGAGGACTCCAGAAAACGTGAGTTATGCTTTGGTGGAAAATTTGTCTGCGTTTTGCTTGTGTCCAGAGACTGCTGTAGCTGAGATAAAGAGCAGAAGACTGGTTAATCTGATGGAAGGAATTTCAAGGCAATAATGTTGAGGCTGTGGCAAGGACATTGTTGAGGGCTTTTAGCCAGATCTATGTTGAGAAATAAGAGCAAAGAGCCCACTAGATTTTTAAAGTTTTGAGTTGATTCAGAAAAAAAATCTTTTATAAAGTTGGGGTCAGCAAAATGAGTAAAAAAGAACTTGATTGCTGAGAAGGAAGAGGACAATAGAGAAGATGGCCTGAGAACATCACAAGCATCAGCAAGACTCCATGTTTTGCAGCCTCAAAACTGCAAAGGTGAAAGACTACTGTGAGAGACCCAGACCACCATGCAAATGGACGTACCTTCAGGACATACTCTTAAGTGAAATAAATAGGTCACAAAAGTGTAAATATCATATATTTTTTCTGCTATGAGAAACTGAAGTTATAAATGTGTTCCAGAATGTATGATTGATATTGTGAAATAGTAAATATTCAAAGGGTAATGGGGTTTAGGGGTAAATAATGAAGAAAGAAAAGAATTGATGGTAAAAAATAAGGAAACAGGGCTGGGGATTTAGCTCAAGTGGTACCGTGCCAACCTTGGACTCACAAGGGCCCAAGTTCATTTCCCAGTACCACCAAAAAAAAAAGGAACGATGCTTGTGTGTAGAGGGGTGGGGAGAGGGTTGGGGGTAGGGGAGGGAGCAAATGAGAATTAAATTATGTCAAATACTGGTACAAATTCTCAATGTGGAGTGTAATTGTGATGTGTATATATAATGTACCAATAAAATATACCAATAAAAAATAAAATGTACAAATAAAGAATTCAATTTAAAAAAATGGTGGCAGCCTAGAGAATTTATTTCTGAGGATTGGATTTGGAGTACTCAGCAACCCGGCCATTCAACCCCTACAGCTGAGAAAGAAGCCTGACTACAGCTTTAGCTGGCAGCAGGCAGGACTTGGCACCATTTGCCTGGTGCTGGTTTTAAGTGCACACAGAATGCATGACTGTGACACTTAGAGACAATGTGTGAATCTGTGAGTGTGAAGCCAAAGTGCAGGGGAAGCAGCAGAAGGTTGGAGAAGCCAGAAAGGTGGATCGTTAGAGGAAAGGTGCAGAGAGGGAGCAAAATTGGCCCAGGACAAAGGCCATGAGCTCCACGAGCATGGGCTGTGCTGTAGGAGTAGCTCCACCAAGGCCCTCTGGAATTCTTATCTTACCACTTTACCATGGACGCTGGATGTGAAACTAAGGATTTAATGTTTGCCCCCAGTGAATTTAGATTTGCTTTGATATCACTCCTTTTATCCCTTTATTTGAAATGAGGATATTTATCTCATGCCATTTTGGGTGGGAAGTGTTTGATTTTCTTTTCATTTGTATAAAGGACTTGAAGCTAGGAGTTTCCCTTCAATCCAGAGACAGCTTTGACTTGAACTTTTCAAAAATGCTGAAAGTGTAGGACATTTCCATTTCAATGATGGATTAAATACCTAGTGCATAAAGGGATGTGCACAAGTCTTTGTGGAGCCAAAGGGAGAATGTTATGTCTTATATCTAGGCCCCCTCCCATAGCCTCATGTGCTAAGGGCTAGTATCCAAGATATACAAGAGACTCATGGAACTCATTACAAAATTTAAGATTGATAGAAGTAAAATAAACTGAATAAAAATAAGCAAAATACTTCAACAGACTTTTCTAAAAGGAGACAGATTGCCAACAAGTATCTGACAAGATGCACAACACTATTAATCATCAGGAAACTGTAAATCAAAACCAAACTAAAATAACATTTCTCATCTGATTGGGTGGCTATATAAAAAAATGTGTCAGTGAAGATGTGAATAGAGTAAATTCCTATATATTTTTGATGGAAATGAAAATTCCTTACCACTAAGGAAAAAAGTATGCAGAGCATTAAAAAAGAATTACCATATGACACAGAAACTTCACTTCTGTTTGCAAATCCAAGAATATCCAAGTAGCATGTCAGAGAGATATCTACAATCTAATATCCAATGTACATTATTAAAATTGCCAAGATACATAAACAATGTACATGATTGAAATTGCCAAGATACATAAACTGTGTCCATCAACAGTTAATAGTGAGGATAACATGAATATATCTACAATTGAATGCAACTCAGCCCTTAAAAAGAAGAAAATCCTTGGGGCCGGAGATTTAACTCGGTGTTTCTAGTGCCTGCCTAGCAAGCACAAGGTCCTGAGTTCAGTCCCTGGTGACCACATATGACAATACCAGGAGTGGTGACTCATGCCCACCAGCAATCAGGACTGTATACTACAGTGCCGGGTGTGGTGGCTTATGCTTGTAATCTCAACGCTTGCAAGGCAGAGGCAGGAGGATGGCTGTGAGTTCAAGGCTTGCCTGGGCTACATAGTGAGCTCAGGGCCAGCCTGAACTACAAAGCAAGACCCTGTCTCAAAAAAAAAAAGAAGGAAATCTTGCCCTTCAGAAGGACATTCTTGAAGCTGGAGGGCATAACACTTACTGTTAAGGAAATAGGCCACAAGTGGAAAGACAGAAACTGTACAATCTCACTTTTATGTGGAATCTGAAGAAAAGTGAAAATCTTGGTAAGAAAATACATTAGTGCTAATCTGGGGGTTTTAGAGTTGGGAGGAGAGATACTACATTAAAACTTTTGTTGAATGAGTAAATGTAAGTGCTTTGCCATCATATAAATAAATATAAGGGTGATATGTTAATTATTTTAAATATGGTAACATCTTCAGCATATATATTTATGGGCTGAGAGTGTATCTGAGTGGCGCAGTATCTGCCTGGCAAGCTCAAAGTCCTGAGTTCAATTCCTGGTACAGGAGAGGGAGGAAAAAATACATACAATATATAATATACTATAACAATACATATAATATTATGTACATTTATAATATATGACTTTTTGTTTTGAGACAGGGTCTCACTTTGTAGTTCAGGCTGGCCCTAAGCTCACTGTGTAACCCAGGCAAGCCTCAAACTCAGCAATCCTCCTGCCTCTGCCTCCCAAGTACTGGGATTACAAGCGTGAGCCACTACGCCCAGCATCACACCCGGCACTGATTGCTGGTGGAATTGAGTCAGTACACCCAGTATTGTTGTATGTGGTTACTGGGAATTGAACCAGGGACCTTGTACTTGCTAGGCAGGCACCAGAACCACTGAGCTAAATCTCCGGCCCTACGTAGATCAATCAACACTATGTAACCTACAAAATGTATGCAACTCTTGTTAAATCAATAAAGGTACAAAAATAAAACTAGTATAAACTGAGTAGGATATCATTGAAATCATTCTCCCCCCCCCTTTTTGAGCCAGAGTCTTGCCTTATAGTTCAGGCTGCCCTGAGCTCACTCTGTAGCCCAGGCAAGGCTCAAACTCAGCAATCCTCCTGCCTCTGCCTCCTGAGTGCTGGGATTACAGGTGTGAGCCACCATGCACAGCTAAAATAATTTTTAAATAGAACAGCTCTTAGAATCTAACTTTGTCACACTCTCAGGACTTAATTCAAATGTTTTATTAAAAGTTCGTTATGAATTAGCCTTGCTTAATGTATTTATACTTTATTTAGTTCATTTTACCCTTGTGACATGATTTTGGGAACACAGCTATACGCCCATCTCTTCCCACTGTATTTTCATATGACCATAAAAGGAAAACTCCTTATGTTAGTATTTGTTCGAGCTCTAGAGATCGTTATGTTTGGAAATGAGGTTTCTAAAATACAGAAGTGAAAGGTAATTTAAACTTAGAAATCAACTAATTAAAACAGGACAGTTTGGGAGGACCGGATGAAACAAAGAAAATTCTTGACAACTTTCCTGTAGTGGGCACAATTGGTGTAGATGGAAAGTGGGAAAATTTGTATCATGACAGTGAGTGATCCCTATCTGTGGTCAACTGTGTCAAGTAGCAGGAGGGCACGTGACTTGTGTTGGTATAAAAGCCAGGGAAGATTTCCAACCCTGTTGCTTAAATAGGAAACACATCACTATGGTAGCTTCATGACTTTATGTATAAAGGTAAAGGAAAAAATAATTTGGTCTAAGAAAAATCACGGACAGTCCTTATACATTCAGAAAACATGAATTGTGAATGTCAAAACTAAGACAACAAACATCACCAAAATTAACCCGATAGCAAAAGAGACATTTTAGCCAAGAAAAATTACGTTAGAAGACATTTAACAATTTTTCCAATCACATAAGTGCTGTCAAGTTCTATTCTTTTTTTTTGTCTAGTTCTATTCTTAAAGAATTTTCTACAAGAACAATTTTATAAAATTCAAAATTAAAACTATCATGTTTTGGGGCCGGAGGGTTAGCTCAGTAGTTCCGGCGCCTGCCTCGCAAGCGTAAGGACCTGAGTTCGATCCCCAGTAACCACATATAATGCTGGGTGTGGAGACACGCCCACCAATAATCAACACCGCATACCACAATGCCAGATGTGGTGGCTCACGCCTGTAATCCCAGCACTCGGGAGGCAGAGACAGGAGGATTGCTGAGTTCGCGGCGGCTTGCCTGGGCACCATAGTGAGCTCAGGGCCAGCCTGAACTACAAAGCAAGACCCTGTCTCCAAAAAGCCAAAAAAAAAAAAAACTATCATGTTTTGTAATTTCACAAGGTTCAGGTTTGTGACATATATATATGTATATATGTCATATATGTGTATATATATATTTATATATGTATATATATCGCTTTCTCAAAAGGGCTGGACAGTTCTGGATGGTAACTTCAGGTGAAGTCGTGGAAGAAATGTTTCATTTTTCGAGATTTTTAAAATTTCAATTGTCAGTAGACTATGTAAAAGTGTGGAGACTAAATTCCAGAATTTAACAGAAAATGAATGTTAAAACTGTGAAACATAGAACAAGCAGAAAAAGATTCAACAATTTAAACTGTGAAGACTGCACTTGTCTAGATTTATTTATAACTAAGAGTAAAAAGCAGAGGAAAATAAGTTATTTTTTACATTTTCAGTTACAAGTATAGCAGGATTTTGTTTAGGAAAGGGATGTACATTAGAATCTCCTTAAGAGACACCATCTAAAAAGTAAAAATCACAACAAAAACAAAAACCCAATATAAACTGTGGAAAAAGAAAGTAAAAGAAAAAGGAGTTGTACAATCCTTTAGGTAAGAAATTCCTTTACAGTATTTTCTTTTCCTGGTACTAAAATGTGTGTCATGATACCGTCACACCGTTTTCTAGGCTTCAGTAACCCTTGGGGTTTCTTGATAAAGAAAATTCATTTGTACAGTAATTAAAACAAGTAAAGTTAAAAAAAAAAAAAAAGAGGCCAAACCCCTTCCGTTCTTCGGAGAAGAACAATGATGAGATTGTGCGCTGAGTCCAGGAGGAATCTGAAACCTTTGCCAGCAGCGTTTCCAGTAAGATTGTCCCTCTTCGGATTCCGTACCTACGTCCCCTTCTGTAAGCATCCATGTCAGGGCACAGGTGGTGCCCACAGCAAATGCGATGGGATCCGAATGGCCAATAGAGGCTTTTCCTCTAGAAGGATGTCAGCACACGCGGTGCCAACAGACACCACAATCATCCGACATTCTGAGCTTTCCCACCCAATTCTCGTCGTCCTTTCACCCGTTCAGTAAGGAGATGAAGGCGCTTGTGTCTCAATACTACCATCTGCCGGCCGAGGGCGGGCACTTCCCCTTGACAGCCGGGACCCACAGCGGGATTTCAGAGCGGTGCGCGCCGGAAACGGAGACAGCAGCCCCAAGAGAGAAGAGGCTTCAGACGCGGGGCCCGTAGGGCTGATGGCAGGACCTGGGATGACTTTAGATGGGATCCTGAAATAAGGAGGAGATAAGGGCACATTCATGAGATCGGGTCGTCACTGAAGACTTGAATGCACCTGACTGGAGTGGGGTGGTGGAAAATATTCTCTTGCCCCAGTGATGTCAGTGACTGGAACATGAGCGTGAGACTGGCTGAGGAAGGAAGGCGGGCTGAAGAGCTACGTGGACTTCCCCAGGAGAAGGGTTCTGCAGAAGAACAGGAGTGATGAGTTAAAGAATTTCGAAGGTTGCCCACCGTGCGTGGGCTCTGAGCAACACAATTCCGTCTTCTCCCAGGTCGTAACATTGCTTAGGGAAATAGGACAGGACCATCTGGCAAAGCGCTGACTGCTCTCGAGGACGCTGGAGGCCTGCGCTGATCTTTGTGAGACAGGAAGAAGCAACATCTGGACCCAGACCGACCCAAGGCAGAAACCGCAGAGGGACTTTACTTCCTTCTACTGAAGGGGCAGGTGCTCTCTGAAGCGTTGGACGGGACGGAAGAGGCCCTCTTCCCTGGGGAGCGGTGTGAATAAGATGGGAGAACAAACAGAGTCATAAAACTTTATTTACACTGTGTCCAACCCAGATAAACACAGTATCCATGACCTGCTTCCATGTAAGTAGTGACAATACTCTCTTCACTACCAGTGAAAGGCAGGCGGTGGGATGAGGGCTGCTCACAAAGCACTCTACCTCTGCCCCTTCTTACTTTCCGATCTTCTAATATTTGTGGCCCCACTTCTTCTATAATTGCGTAGCCCTGTATCTTATTTATTATCTGAAAAGTATGATTTTCCCTTCTTCTACTATTCACGTTTATTTCTAAATATTTTAATTATTTTATTGGCTTTAGTGTATATTGTAAGAGTTTAATTTCATGTGCACAGAATACATCAGTGCACAAGGGTAGTGGGGTAGGTCTGCCAGCACACTGTATATATTTTTTTTAATTGAATTCTTTATTGGTACAATTTATATACATCTCACAATCACGTATAACATTGGGGAATTTGTACCAATATATGACACAAGTTAATTCTCATTTTTACCCATATCCCTACCCACCCACACCTCCCCACCCCCTTTATACATATTCTTTTATTTTCTTTCTGTATCATATTTATTCCTTCCCCTCATTACATTCCCACACCAAATTTCCTATGTAAATTTCCCACTCTATAAAAGCTGTCATGCATTCTAGAGCTCATTTGCATCTATAGGTGTTCATGTCAAAGAGAAGATCTGGAATTTGCCTATCTGTGATCTATTGATTTCACTTATTAGTATATCCTCCAGGTGTCTCCATTTGCACCTAAATGGATCTATCTTGTCATTCTTCATGGCAGAGTAATACTCCATTTTATGAAAAAACCACATCTTCTTTATCCAGTCTCCAGTTAATGGACATTTGGGTTGTTTCCAAGACAAATATTTCTCATTAAAAAAAAAAAGCCCTTAAGGGGCCAGAGGGTTAGCTCAGTGGTTTCGGCACCTGCCTCGCAAGCACAAGGTCCTGAGTTCAATCCCTGGTGACCACATACAATGCTGGGCATAGAGACTCACGCCCACCAGCAATCAATACCATATACCAGTGCCAGGCGTGGTGGCTCACACCTATAATCTCAACACTCGGGAGGCAGAGACAGGCAGATTGCTGAGTTCAAGGCTTGCCTGGGCTACATAGTGAGCTCAGAGCCAGCCTGAACTACAAAGCGAGATCCTGTCTCAAAAAAAAAAAAAAACCCTTAAGGATTGTGAGAATATAAAAGTTGTTTATCATCTTAAAAATATTCTGGCAAAAGAAATAAAGATAGGCCCTGGATGACAAAGACCAGACTCAGTGCACAATCTTCCTGGCCATGGTCTGCTTTTTACTCCATAAAATCCCTTTATAGGTACCTGAGACCCCAGAGATGGCCTTTGGGGGTGGGGTGATGGTCCTATCCATAATCTTAGTGCTCAGCCCTGGAATAAAACATTTCCTCCCACACACTCTTCCTTCCTCAGAACTGGCTTTTGAGCTCTGAGAGGTCTCACCAGGAATGGTAGAAATCTCATCTACTTCCTTGAACTGACCACTCCATTCATTATCAGGCAATTTATGCCACCTGATTCACAATTTTTAATAAGCATTTTATATAAATAACAACTCTCCATACACTTTCAGCCAAAAGACCACACAGGATCTCATAAGATACCGCTACACATCTTCATGGCTCCCTGAATAAACTCTTACCAAGATGAATACTTAATACTTCTCTACTAGGACTTTTTTATTTCAATCAACAATTTAAAGACTTTTTTACCAAAGTTTGAAATGACATACATTATCATACAGTAAAAGCTAATTATCATACAGTAAACTTCATACATTATCACACAGGTAATCTAAGGAGAATTGCAACAAGCACACACTGTGTGCAGTGGAGGAAATTTGTTGTTTTAGAAAAGTAAAAATATGGGAAAGTGCTGGGTAATATAATACACCTTCTTTGAACATGTAAATCTGCATTGCCAGATTTGAAAACTACACTGATGCACTGAAAATAACTTGAAAGAGAAATTATTTGTATTCCTTATACCCCAGGAGAGTGGGCAACTTGAACTAACATCTTTCTCATGGCCAATTTCACTTCTTTGTTTCTCAGAGAATAAATCAAAGGATTCAGGCAGGGAGTGATGACGTTATTTAACACCTGAACTACTGCATCTATCCAAGGGCTGGAAGCTGGCCTCAGATAGATGAGAATTACTGGCCCATAGTAAAATAGGATGGAGGTCAGGTGGGCACTGCAGGTGGAGAAGGCTCTGCGCCTGCCTTCAGAGGAGCGGATTTTCAATATGGACAGAACGATGCGAGTGTAAGAAGTGAGGACAAGGAGAAAACACGTTAGTGAAACAACACCCACGTTGGTGAAACTCACCGTCTGTGCTAGAGAGGTGTCTGCACAGGCCAGGGGCAGCACGA
>PVIC010043495.1:0-15395 GCA_004025085.1 Thryonomys swinderianus | reverse complement strand
TCCTTCCTTCCTTCCTTCCTTCCTTCCTCCATTCCTTCCTTCCTCCCTCCCTTCCTCCCTCCTTCCCTCTCTCTCTCTCTGTCTCTCCTTTCTTTTTTCTTGGAGGCAAGGTCACTATGCAGTTTAGGCTGGCATTAAACTCACTATATAGCCAAGGCTGAACTTCAACTACAGCAATCTTCCTGCCTCAGCCTCCCAAGGGCTGGGTAATAGGTGTACATCACCTGTCCCAGGACTTAGCCCTTTTCTTATAGAATAAGTTTATTGATAACAGAGTCCCTCAGATTTTATTTATCTAGAAATTTGTTAACATCTCCCTCACTTTTTTTTTTTTTTGAGACAGGGTCTCACTTTGTAGTTCAGGCTAGCCCTGAGCTCACTCTATAGCCCAGGCAAGCCTCAAACTCAGCAATCCTCCTGTCTCTGCCTCCTGAGTGCTGGGATTACAGGCATGAGCCACCATGCCCGGCATCTCCCTCACTTTTAAAAGAGGCTTTTTCTAGATATGGGATTCTTGGTTGACAGTTATTTTTTCCCTTCAGCACATTATATATAACTTTATGTGTTAAGTTTGTCCCTTTCTCCAAAAGTTTCCTAAGTGTCTGGTAATCTTACTGGGGATCATAAACATGTTAGGAGTCATTTTTTTCTTGCTCTTTTTGATAGTCTCATTGTGTCCTGGGCTTGCGGTAGAGTCTGGTACATCTCAGTGCAGGTCCTTTGTGTTCATTCTGCTTGGAGTGTTTTACGCTTGTTGGATGATTCATGTCCTCATTAAATTTGCCAAGGTTTTTTGGTTTTTTTTTGGGTACTCTAGATCGAACTCAGGACATTTCAAGGCAGGACTACTGAGCTGCATTCCCAACCCTGATACATCCTATTCTTAGCTTTGTCCACATGGCTCCTGAGCATTTTTATGGGGATTATTTAAAGTCTGTCTTGAAGCCCCACATCTGGTCTTCTTCAGGCAGTTCCTGTTGGTTGTTCTGTGTTCTTCCTTCTTCCTTCTTCCTCCTTCCTTTCCCCTCCCTTCTCTTCCCCCTCCCCTTCCCCTCTTCTCCTCCTCCTCCACCTAGAGATAGAGCCTAGGGCCTTCACACTGAACTACATTCCTAATTCTATTTTAAATTTTTAAATTTTGAGACAGAATCTCTCAAGGTTACTAAGTTTCCTGGATGGAACTGAAACTTGTGATCTGCCTGTGTCCTGGCCTAGATCCCTTCACATTTTAATCCTTCTCTTCTATCTACTGTTATTTAGAATTATTTGGAGGGATTTTTTTTTTCTTTTTCTTTAACCAGGAATCACATTTTAGGGTTTTGCACTTGCCAGACAGGTGCTGCGGCTCTGTTTCTTAGAATTTATTTTTGGGAAAAAAAATAGGTTTAGGCACCTATCATTCTGAGTTAAGTTAAAAGCTAAGCTTGATTTAAAGTTTGTTTCTTCCAATACAATATACCAGATTTGGCTATACCCCAGTACAAGAGAGACTCAGCTGCCTGGCCAAGGACAATGCTATCTACGTGGTGGCAAATATGGGGGACAAGAAGTCGTGCAACACCAGCGACCCTCGGTGTCCCCCTGACGGCCGTTACCAATACAACACCAACGTGGTGTTCGATTCTGAGGGCAGGCTGGTGGCCCGCTACCATAAGGTAAAATGAAAGCACCATAAATAGGTGTTTGAATACTTAATGAGTTAATGGGCAAGAGGGAAGAATTATTATAATTAATAATAAGGGTGCTTCAGAAACAGCACGAACAAAACAGGAAAAGTACTGAATCGGTGTGGTAAGAGACTCAGCATAGGTGTCTAGGGACTCGCTCACCAGACAGACCTTGTCTTGAGGAGAGAAGGGCATGAAGTTCTTTGTGCATAAGAAATAGTTAAGTATCCTTAGCAAATAGAAGTTGTGCGTTTCACTACTTTACTTTGTAAGGTTTCACATAGTCTTTAAAGATAAGGGTGGCCATGTGCATATGTACAGTGTCAACTACAGGCTCCACCAAACTAGAGGAGTCTCTGCCTCACCATTTCCCTGGGAAGATTATGACCACAGTGAAACTGGCACTGCCTACTACATGTGAGCATCCACTTTTCGAGGCACAGTGAAATCTAGACCAACATCTTAAAAGGGTTTCTTCCTTTTAATCTTCTGCTTTATCACAGCAAAACCTTTTCTTGGGTGAAGAACAATTCGATATACCCAGTGAAGTTGAAATTGTGACTTTCGACACTGCTTTTGGAAAGTTTGGCATTTTCACGTGCTTTGATGTTCTCTTCCATGATCCCGCTGTTACACTCGTGAAAGATTTCCATGTAAACACCATACTTTTCCCTACGGCTTGGATGAATGTTCTGCCACATCTGTCAGCCATCGAGTTCCATTCGGCTTGGGCCATGGGCATGGGGGTCAATTTCCTCGCCTCCAATCTACATAATCCTTTGAAGAGAATGACAGGTAATGTGTGATCTTTCAGACTCTGTTTTAAAATGCTGTCTTTTAATAACTAAATAACTGTGTACTCCTAAATACAATCACTTCTGACTTCTTTTTTAGTACTAGGGATTAAACCCAGCCCCTTGTACTGAGCTACATCAGCAGTCAAGGCCAGCTTTTGAGTTTTAAAAAAATTCTTATTGGTACATGCATAATGATCACATTCATCATAGAAAATTTGTACCTGTATATAATATATCTCAAATTTCTCTGCATTTACAAAACCATTGTTTCTACTTTTCCTTCCATTCTCTTAAAAGTCATTTTCCCTTTCCCTCTCCCTTGTGAAGATGTGATTTTTATATATAATGGAGTATTATTGCCACACATATGGACCAGCTTGAGACATTTTTAAAGTAAATGGTCACACCTCAAGACTACAATTTTAAGTGCAAAATATCGAACACACAATTTTAAATATCACATTGTTTCTCTTGTGTGAGAAACCCAAAGGGTAACTAAGGAGCAAAATGGAGGACAGCTATTCAGAAGTAGCAAGACCATCGACAGCCCTTTATGAAACTTATTTATTTATTTATTTATTTATTTATTTATTTATTTATTTATTTATTTATTTATTTTTTGAGACAGAGTCTCGCTTTGTAGTTCAGGCTGGCTCTGAGCTCTCACTATGTAGTCCAGGCAAGCCTCAAACTCAGCAATCCTCCAGTCTCTGCCTCCCGAGTGCGCCACCATGCCCAGCTATGAAACTTATTTTGAGTCAGGGACTTGCTAAATTGCCCCAGCCAAGACTAAAAGTATGATTCTCCTACCTCAGCTCCTGGCAACTTGAGACTATAGGCATGTGCTTTGTATCCAATTCTTGATTTTTAAACATCTGCAATACTGTAGAATTAATCTTAATCTAAATTATTGTGTAGATTTAGTTTTATTCAACTTGAGTGTATACACCTTTTCTGTTTTCACACAAAACTTCTTTCCTGGCATCATTGGATTTTGTCTCATTTCTCTGATTCTTTATCAGCATATTTTACTAAAATTAATAAAATATATGGCTTGCAGGAAATGAAATGGTAATTTGATTTAGAATAATAATAACAACTATGAAATACCTCTTCACTTGGTTCTTCCAACTGTTTACTTCCAGGAAGTGGTATCTATGCACCAGATTTTCCAAGAACATTTCATTATGATATGAAAACGAGGGAAGGAAAACTCCTCCTAACCCAAATGGAATCCCACCCATACCACCCCACAGTGAATTGGACTTCTTATGCCAGCAGCATAGAAACTCTCTCAACGGGAAACCAAGAATTTAAGGGAACTGTCTTTTTTGATGAATACATCTTTGTGGAGCTCAAAGGAATTACAGGAAATTACACAGTGTGCCAGAAAGATCTCTGCTGTCATCTAAGTTACCAGATGTCTGAGAAGAGGTCGGATGAAGTTTATGCCTTAGGAGCATTCGATGGACTGCACACTGTCGAAGGACGCTATCATCTGCAGGTAATGTCTGGGGTTAGAAGAGTTACTAAACAAAATACACAGGCTTGCATAAATCAGAATGTTGGATAAATAGTGAATGGTTTTAGTATATCATCAGGATGGTCCACCTTAGGAAATAATATCTATACTGATTTTTATTTGCAATTTGAATTTTGACAGACAACCTGTATTTTTATTTGGTAAATCTTGCAGGTCTAGATGTCAGGCAAATTTTAAACTGGTTGGAAAAAAGGCATAATGCCCGTGTGCAGTATTAATATTAACAGTTATTCAAATTACAGTTGATTTTGGTGGATAATTAAATACTTAACACCTTGCCTAAAATTTAGACATTTTCTCTCTGTGTGTTCATGAATGCCTATCATGCTTGATACTAAATGTGTCCTGGAGACCACTGGAGATGTGTCTGGAATTGTTCAGTAGAATAGTTTATTGCTGCTGATCCTGACATCTCATAGCTCTTGACATAAAGAGTGAGCTACCATTGTATGGGGAGCTGGATTCTGCTATTTCACTCAGATAACTATAGTACCTGCCTGACAGCTCTTTGGGTTGGCTCAGCTCCCCATTCCCTACACGATTACTGCAAAAATCACAACAAGCCTTTTGATTGCATCATTCTTTTTTACAATTCTTCACTCATTAATTGACAAGTCAAGTTCTCAAACATAAAGGACTCGTGTTGGTTTGATTCGTGGTCCCTTCTTACTCTCTATCCCCTTCTTCCCCCTCCATTCACATGTTCCCTGGCTTCTGCCATCTTGATGCATTTCTCCACCTCCAGTTTGCCAGCATTCACAGATTGTTTTAATTTATGTTATTTGTATGTTTTATCCATACATTATGATTGTATTCAATATTGAGGGTTTGTACCTGTACATGACACATATTGATTCTCAATCATTTAATTTTTGTCTGCTTTTCCTCTATCCTTTCCATCACTTGTCATTTTTTTTTTTTTGAGACAGGGTCTCGCTTTGTAGTTCAGGCTGGCCCTGAGCTCACTATGTAGCTCAGGCAAGCCTCGAACTCAGCAATTCTCCTGTCTCTGCTTCCCGAGTGCTGGAATTACAGCCCTAGTAACATTATCCCCAGCTCTGAGGTGCCATAGCTGGGAAAATCCCTGCAGTGGGATTTTCTGGATACTCTGCAGTGTGGATGGGGTTGATTTTTGGCTTTCCCCACCTTCAGTTTAGGATTTAGGCTTCTTAGATCTGCTGAATCAGTTATCATATTTTGGCATAAACATCCCAACTTCTAAAACTGCTATATCTGTCCTATTTTCCTACTCTGCAGATTTATATCATTTTTAAAGTTAGTGTTTATTTTTATAGATTCGTAAGAGAACAAAATAGAAACATTCATCCATCCTACCTTCACCTAAAAGTTATTTTTCTCTCATCTCAACATCTTTGCCCTAAAGCGCCCCCCTGTGATCTGCAAACTTGTAGGAAGGAGATGAACTAGAGCTAACTTCAGCGAGACATTGAGGGTAGACTGGAAGATGCTATTCAGATCTTGTTGAATGAATGTGGGTCTTACTTTGGGGAACTTTCCATCTGTATGGTGAGATGACTCCCTTGCTTAGATTTTGCACAGAAATAGCTAAATAGTGTAGGGAAGAAAAACTAAATTGCCTTCTCCAGTTGTTGCTCATCTACATAAAGGATGTGACTTTTAGATACAGGTAGTTCAATTGTTTTTCTTTTTTTTTTTTTAAGAGTGGCTAGCATTAAATTAATTTTAACATTCACCGCTGTTTTATTGTGATGAGGTTAACAGGAATTGTCTGGGGTACATGATACTTTGCCTTATATACATTGCAAAATGATGAAATCAAGGTAGTTTTGTGGGCGCAACTCTGACTTCTTGATCCTTTCCTTCCAGATTTGCACCCTGCTGAAGTGTGAAACCACTGATGTGCAGAGCTGTGGTGGCTCAGTCGACACAGCTGCTACCAGGTTTGAGATGTTCTCCCTCAGCGGTACCTTTGGAACCCAGTACGTCTTCCCGGAGGTGCTGCTGAGTGAAGTTCAGCTCGCACCCACAGAGTTCCAGGTAATGAACCATCTTTGCTTGATATGGTCAGTTTCATAAAAGAGGAAGCACTGGGGCTGGAGATTTAGCTCAGTGGTTCCAGCGCCTGCCTTGCAAGCAGGCACTGACTTCGATAGAGGCAGGAGGACTGCTGAGTTCGAGGCTTTTCTGGGCCACATAGTGAACTGAGGGCCAGCCTGAACTACAAAGCGAGACCGTCTCAAAAAAAAAAAAAAAAAGAGGAAGCACTGGTTGACATTAAACCCTCAGCCAAGGGCCAGAGATTTAGCTCAGTGATTCCAGCGTCTGCCTGGGAAGTGCAAGGTCCTAAGTTCAATCCCTGGTAACCACATATCACAATGCCGGGTGTGGGGGCTCATTCCTATAATCCCAGCACTTCGGAGGGAGAGGCAGGAGGATTGCTGAGTTCAAGTCTTGCCTGGGCTACATAGTGAGCTCAGGGCCAGCCTGAACTACAAAGCAAGACCCTGTCTCATGAAAACAAAACAAAACCCCAAAAAGCAAAAACCTCAGCCAAGTGCTTCCAGGCATTGTAAAACTCTGCATGTGGAAAGGATCAGAGGTCAGGAAGGATACTGACAGGCCAAACGTCTTGCTTAGACATTGCTAATACGAGAGTGTGTCTGTATAAATGAATGATTCTTATTCAGGCCCTAGGGAGGAAATTGGGCTGCTTAAGGTCTGTCGAGTAGGAAAAGATTTGAGAAGAATAGTTCATGACCGGTCTCAAGAGAGAATCCCAATCGCACCCCTGGGTGTGGGGCTTGAGATGAGGAAGGGGTCCCTCTCCTCATGAGGGTCAAGGCCCTGTGTGACCGCAGGGAAAACTGAGACAAAGAAGAACTGAGGGAGAGAGAATTTGACAGTAGTTGGTGTTGACAAGACACCATGAACTTGAGAGCCCAGAAATAACCGTGAGCCTCACAGGAGCTGTTCCCAGCCGTGTGCTTCCACTGAGCTCTGCAGTCTGCCCTGTCGGAAACCACTGAGGGGCAGCAGGACACGGAGCCTGAGGGGCCAGGCGGTGAGTGACAGGAGGGGGCAGCAGGTGCTCAGTTCAGACCTCACCGCCCTCCTTCATTTCTGATCATTCGGAGACTCGTACATTTATCTGAAGGAACTAGATTTCGGGAGTACTGACTAGAGGCATTCCTGTACTGATCAGCCACTGCCCGTTCCATAGCTTTCTTTTTTCAAATTTTCTTGTGTTCTGCACATTTCAAGTATTTCTAAAATTGCTGTGTGTGGTGTGTGCGCAGGTATGTGTGTATGTGTGATGTGTGTGCATGTGTACAGATGTATATGTGTATGTGGTGCCAGGTGTGGAATCCAGGGCTTTGTCCTGCCTTGTCAAACCCTGAGTTCCATCTCCAGCTCTTTGAATATTTATTTTCTCTTTTTAGGAATCTGTACCAGTATATGACACAATTTAATTCTCATTTTTTCCCATTCCCCTACCCACCCCACAACCCCATCCTCTAAATACATAAGCTTTGTTTTCCTTTTTTAATTACCATCACGTTTTCTTTACCTCTCATTACTCACCCCCTCCACATTTCCCTCTGAATATTTTCTATTTCATAATATTCATTATACATTCTAGAGCTCATCAACATCTTCAGTTTCTCATACCAGAGAATAGATAATGATATTTACACATCTGTGACCTATTTATTTCACTTGTGAGTATGTCCTGAAGGTCCGTCCATTTGAGTATAAATGACTCAAATGTATCATTCTTCAAGGCAGAGTAATACTACATTTATAGAAAAACCATACCTCCTTTATCCAGTTGAATATTTCCACTAGATCAGAATTTTGCCAGCATTTGTCACTGATTCTTCATCTTAAAAGTACTCTGTCCCTTAAAAAGAGTGTATATCTTTTTGTTTTAAAGAAAGGGCCATATTTATCTTATTTCATTTTAATTATTTAATTTTTCTCCAGTACAGGGGCTTGAACTCAGGACCTTGCATTTGTGAGGCAGGCACAGCCCCACTGAGCTACATCCTCAGCTGCATATCTCACAAGTCTGCTCTCCTGTGTCTCATTTAGGTCACTGATGATGGGCGCTTGGTGAGCCTGCGGCCAACGTCGAGGCCTCTCTTGACAGTCACACTGTTTGGGAGGCTGTATGACCGGGACGGAGCATCGGACGCCTCCGCAGCCCTCATGGCCCACCCTGTAGGAGTACTGTTAACAGCGGTCATACCCGCTCTGTGTTCATTTGTTGGTTGAATATTTACATTTGTCTCTTATTTGGAAATATGGAGATATTTATGATAGATGAGGAAAGGAATAGTGCAGGCTTTTGCTAATAGTAGGCTTTGATATAAATGAATGATTAATATACATTTCTCTTTGTAGATAAACACATGCCAGAAATATAAGCTTAATATAATATATATCAAGGCAAACTTTAAAAACTATGACAGAGAATTTGTCTTTCTTAGAATTGAAGTATTTGTACCATTTGAGTACCATACACGTAATGCAGAAAAAAAGAAAAATTTCAGTAAAAACATCAAAAATTACTATAATATACTTATATGAAGTCTGAATCCACTGCTGCTTATATTTCCTCTTTCTTAGTTCTTAAGATTTCCAGTAACGTTTTCTTAATTATTTACCTGAACAATTTCAATTCTTTTATGAGCGAAATGAAGATCACAGGTTAGGTAATTGAAGACTTTAACTCCCGCTGTCTCTGAATGTGACTAATTTGCCGAGCATTTAAAGAGACAAATGAAGTCACTAGAGTGACCTTAAGTCGCTGTGACTGATGTCCAAATTAGAAGGGGATTCAGACACCAAGCACATAATATTGGAGACGTCACTTTCCTGCAGAGCCAAGCAGAACTGGCTCAGAAAGCAAACCTGCCAACCTGTCCATCCTGAGCTTCTGGCCCCTAGAATTACAAGACAGTAAATTCCCGTTGTCCAAGTCATCTGGTCTGCACACTTTGTGAAGGCAGCTGTGGCGACCTCGCATGTTCAGTCTCCGCTCGCTGCATGGCCCTCACCGCCACCCACCATAACCGGAAGTGTACCTGGCAGGAACATCCAACTTGCCTGAGTCTCCAAGACTCTAACAGAGGCTTCCAGGGAAGAACTATGGAAGCCCTGACAGTGAAACTCCTGGATCACTGCGTGTCCTTAGGAAATAGGAGCTAGAAAGTCACAATTTGTAAGCCAATATTTAATGGAGCATCACAGGTCCCTTTTCAACTATAGCAGAATCTCCCAACAACGACATTGTACAGCTTAATGAAACAAGTAGCATCCTTGGGTTCATACTTCTCTCAACTGGTAGACTGTCCCCAGGGCACTGGGGTCTGTCACACCCTCTGTGCAGCGTGGCCTTCTCTGGGAACAAGAGGGAACTTCAGAGCAATTTGTTTGCAAGATGTGCTTTTTGTGGTAGATGCTTTCTTAAACAGTGCTATCTCATCCAAAACCTATGTAAATAGAATCCATCTTGTACTTCTGTGTGTGGCATTAACTGATTTTTAAGAAAATAAGAAAGGTTGCTATGTGTGTAGAAAAAGAATCCATTAAAGTAAGCCTCAGTACTGTCATCTTAGGTTAATTTAAAGCAGAAAGCATGCAGATTATCCATAATAGGCTTAAAACAATAAAGCCTCAAAAAGTAAAATGCTTCTTGTTTAAAAATTGATTTTATTGGTATATTTTATATACATGGTATGATCACAGTCAATACTGAGAATTTGTACCAGTACATGACACAACTTAATTCTCATTTTTTCCCATTTCCCTATCTCCTCACAATGTCCACCCCCTATACACATAAGTTTTGTTTCCTGTTTCTTACCATCAGATTTTCTCTTTCCCTTCTTTACTTACCCCTACCCCTTTTCCCTTTGAATATTTTCTTACTAATTAAATGCTTCTTTTCTGTTCAACAGTTAGACTTGTCACTCACAGTGGCATAGCAAATTACTTTCACATTGTTATCTTAAAACAGCAGGAGTCATGGCTGTAAACCCAGCACTTGACAGGCTGAGGCAGAAGGATTGCTGTGAGTTCTACGTCAGCCTGGGCTGCATAGTGAAACCCTGTCTTAAAAACCATAAGTAAAAAAAAAATAACCCAATAATAAAAGAAGAAGAGGAACAAAAACAGTTGATTGCCTTGGGTTGGGTCTGGTAGGGCTCATCTAGGTCCTCCTGGCTCAGGGTGTCTCTGAAAGCCACAGTTTGCCCGTGAACAGGGCTGTAGCCATCATGAGGCTCTGCTGGGGCTGGAGAATCTGCTAAAACCTCCTTCAGATGGCTGATGATGGGCCTCTGTTCCTTGCTGGGGTTGGCTGCTGGCCTTCCCGCCTCTCCATATGGTCCTCTCTGTAAGATGCTGAAAGTTTTGACAAAGTCACGGCCTTTTACAGTCCAGTTACACACAGATGTGACATCACTTTTGACACTCAGTGGTCACAGACCAGCCATAAGACAGTGCAGGAGGAAAAGACACAGAAGGGAGGCTCTCAGGAATTGGACTCCATTCAGGGCTGCCACGGACGCCGGCTCTTGTATCAAATGCATGGGATTATGTTTTTATATGTATATATCTACTATATAATTTCAAAAGGTATAATTCTTTCTCTTTTCACTACATATGTCTCAAAAAATACTAATATTTGTTTCTTAAAAGTACTATGCAAATGAACTTTGTGATTATTTTATACAATTAAATAAGTAATAGTCTTTACCTTTGGTCCATAAGAAATTTAAGTTCCAGAATCAATCCATAAAATTGTATCACTAGAGAAAAGGAACCTAAAATCCTTACCATATTTACTGAATTAACTCAGTTTTTTAAAGTAAGATTTTTTATAACCATCTATAGAATACATATTTTAAATATCAAAACTTGACTCAAATAACTGCAGTGTTGTGAATATTAAGAATACTGAAAAAAATCAATTAGAAAGTCATGTCAATGCCAAGAGCTATCCTAAAATCTCTCTCTTGATGCTTATGTAAAAGCTCATACCTCATTCCTCACATTTCACTCTTATCATCTGTTTCTCTCATCTATGGATGTTCTTGGCATGTTCCATATTCTAAGCATCACTTTCACTTGTGTTTCTGGAAGGACTGTAAAATTCTTAGATGAGGAATATATCCTGCATCTACTATTAATTCTTAGGCAGCACACAAGTGTACAATAGGATTATTGCTTGAGACACTGGGAACGCAAAAACAAATCTGTGTTCAATAATATTTTTATCTATGTGTAGTTGGTAACATTAAAATGAAGTCAAGTGATTAAAAATAAGTATAGTACATGATAAGCCTAAGAAGCACTTACATATGTGACAAATATGAACTTCAAAAAGGAAGAAGGCAACCTATAAATTAATGGTGTGTAGTTATTACATGCACCAGTTTTGTCATGGTAATTTACAGATGAAGCCTAATTAAAATCTTATAATCTAAAAATTGAGACTATTTATACAAAATCATGAAAGCTTTAAAACTGAGTTCTACTGAGCCAGAGATTTAGCTCAGTTGTTCTACTGCCTGCCTTGCAAGTGCAAAGTCACAAGTTCAATCTTTGATACCCAAACCAACAAATGAACAAAAATTGAGATCTATTATTTCAGCCACATTCTTGGTGAATCTAAACAGAGAGACACAGAAAAGCAAATAAGGCTTAACGAGGCACGCACTCCATAATCCAGTGTCCTGTAGCATCTGTTCAAAAGCTACAAGACCAAGTTTCTTACAAAGGTAATGCAAAACACTATGTTTCCTGACACATGTGACACACATGAGTGTTTAAACACTAGTAACCACACATCCAGGCCGAAGCACAAGTGGGAACCCTCATATGAACACAGACATCGGTGAAAATAGCTGCATGTATCCTTTTAGAAAAGTATTTATGACCAAAGAAGTTGGTTTGGTGTGTGCCATTGGACATGAAACAAACTGAAGACCATTTAAAGAATCAGCCTAAGAGACATCCTGGGACAGGAAAATGGGCCTGGCTGGTTCGAAGGGCTGAGTTCTCTGCTCCACAGGGGCCCAGTGTGGGTCATTGTCCTCCAGCTTCCTGAATCTCAGAGCGCTTGGCCATGGTCCGTGGAGTCTCTCTACATGTAATTCAGTATGGTCAGATTTTGGGAGAGACCCCCTAACGTCTTCCTCTGGTTTCGGTTTAACCACTGGCAGTGAGGATGTACCGGAGTTGAGACTTCCTGAGCTCCAGATTCTGGACAAGATATCTCTGGTCTGCTTCCTACCACACAGCAGCCTGGGTGGTATCAGGATCATGGATGCATCGGGATGCTATCCACGTGCTCTAATTTAGGCTGGGACAGAGGCTTCTGTCCCATGAGGTGAGGCCCAAGAAACACCAACTTGGAGACCACTGGGGCCATTTGTCCTTTTCTTTATTCTTTATCAAAGGCACATGAAGGTGAAAGAGCCCCGCATTTTCTCCAACAGACTTAGGGGACAAGAGAAGTTGGGAAGAGGAATCAACATGGGCTTCAGGTTCAGACATGTTCTTCATCTCAGTTCACTCAATTTTATCTTTAATATTAACCTCAGAGCTTCCAGAATGTTAATGTGGTTTTATTCTTCCTTTTGTTTTTTGCTAAAATTATTCCATTTCAAAATGATAGAAAAAGGAGATAGGGGAAAAGATGGCCTTTACTTTTAGAAATGTGTCAGTATAAAATCAAGCAAATAAAAATGCAGAAGTTTCAGGCTCTGAGAAGGCAGTCCTTGAAGAGGTAGTGAAGAATGCTACTACTTGCCTGGAAGTGGTGGTTTGACAGAGTGTTCAAAAAACCACCAAGAAAGAAAGCAACACTTTTAGAGCACAGAAGTCTTGGTTCAGGATTCCACAGCCCCTTACAGTTATCTTGCGCCAGAGAGGAGCTAACCATTCCCACCTCCGAGGTGCAGCCCCTGCTATTTTCCTGGACTTGGTAGGCCTTCCGTGCGCAGCACAGTGCCCTCTGCTGTATGTGCGCTGGCCCTACAAGGATTATGCTGTCTACGGTAAACTATTTCAAATGGATTCTGTTATTTCTCTGGTATAACTGTAAATACTATTCAGGAAACTGCTACAGCCAGGTACCTTCTCAAACAAAGCTATTTCTCCAGCAAGTAGTATTTATTTTATTGCAAAAGGTTAATTTTATGGTAAAAGGTTAAGAGCCACTCCTTAATGGTTGACCTGGAATAAAATCCTGAGGTCTTTCTCATCAATTGAATGTGTTCTTTCATTGTGCAATACTTTGTAATGTATATTTGTCAGCGCAGGCTAAGCTATGGTCCAATAACAAATAGTACCAAATATTGCATGGTTTACTACAACAAGTGTGTTTTTGCTTAGGTAGAGTTTCAGGATAGCTAGGTACTGTGTCATAGCTGACATTCATGCTTTCTGGTTGCTTTGTCTGATCCTTTCACTTTCTACTTCCAGGACTGGGGCATATAGCTCAATGGAAGAGTGCATGTTTAGCACACACAAGGCCCTAGGCATAATCCTCAGTATCACAAAAAAACACCCTGTGCTTCTGTAATACCTAGAGTAAGATAAAAGAATACAGAGGAATTGCACAAGGCTTCTTAAATAATTTCATATGGAAGGACATGTTTCAGTTCCACTCATACTTTATTGGCCAAAGCGAGTCATAGGGCCAGGATAAATTTAATATTGAGAAGGAAGGAGATTCATCAATATTGGCAAGCACTAGTAACAGCTATCACTATTCTTCCTCAGTTTTACCATACAGGAATCATTCAACAAATGATTTATGTCTGCCATGTTTTCTTCCAATTATTTTCCAACCTGTAGTTACACTGTACTCCTTACCTTCTGCTGCTTTGCTTTGGTACCACTCCACCCCACACCAAATGTAAGCCAATGCCACCTTTTCTTCAGGGATGAGGCTATGGAGAGGTGTGTCCACTTCCTGCCTTTCCATGGATCCAAAGGCAGTTTTGGCCTTCTGTTCTGGTCTTGGAGTGCAAAGATGTCACTGATACATTGTGTACAAGCTTTATAGTTTATAACACATTTTTACATGTCTTTTCTTATATTACACAAAGCAGTACATTTTTCTCTATTTTGCATTTGAAAACAAAATGTCATGTTCAGATCTTCTATATGCCTATTAAAATTTGAAACCAGAGTCCTTTAACTTCATGTCTAGTGCTTTCTCTGCACTCTAGGTTGCTATCATTTTCTTACATAGTCATGAACCAGGCTTTCTTGAAGGACTCAGAAATAATTCTGTTTGAATCAAGTGTTCAAAACTGGTGTTTTTTTCTCAGTGAATATTAATGCAAGACTTCAATTGAATCTTTACCTTTAAAAGAGAGCTATGTCACATTCTTCATATTAGTTTTTTTAGCTTTTATAGCCACAGACTTCAGAAGAATACAGAGTGAGGGCTAACTTGAAAATACATGATCAATATTAAAACATGTATATGCCCAGCAGCAAAGATCGAAATTAGTCAGTCATATCTGTTGATGTGGTTCAATGGAAAGAATTTCCCTGGAGACACTGGAGAATAGTGTTAGCATAAAGAGCGGGATCAGATTTGAGGAGAAGCTTAAAAGGATCAATAAACAGAAGCCCAACCTTTTAATATTCTGGTTTGTAATCACTCCCATTGGTGATTTTTTTTAAATCATTGTGAACAGCTGTATAATTATCAAGGGTTTCCAGAAACTTTGGCATTATGTGAAAGGAAATGGGGCCTACCTGTCACTCTAAGGGTAAAATTACCTGATAAATAGTTACTATTTGAGCAACATGCATAATACAGATGTTAACTGGAAAAAATTTTGAACTGAGTTATAAAAATATTAGTACCACGCATGGTACTGGCAAAGTAACAGACCCGAGGACCAGTGGAATAGATTAGAAGACCCAGAAACAACTCCAGATACACTAAGCCACCTTATCTTTGACAAAGGAGCCAAACATTCCCAATGGAAGAAATACAGCCTATTTAACAAATGTTGCTGGAAAAACTGGGCTTTAGCCTGCCAAAAGCTAAAGCTAGACCTATCTCTTTCACCATGCACAAAACTAAACTCACAGTGGATATGAGACTTAAACATTAAAACAGAAACAATAAGCCTGCTGGTAAACAGGCTTGGTAAAACTCTTGGAGACATTAACTTAGGCAGAGACTTTATGAATAAAACCTCTCTAGCACAAGAACTAGCAGAAAGAATCAACAAATGGGATCTCATCCTACTGAAAAGCTTCTGCACAGCCAAAGAAGTCGCTGGCACTGCTAGAAGACAACCAACAACATGGGAAAAAATCTTTACTAGCTGTGTATCAGACAAAGGGCTATTATCGACAATATATAAA
>PVIC010043494.1:0-15385 GCA_004025085.1 Thryonomys swinderianus | reverse complement strand
CCCCCCCCCCCGCACCAAACTCTCTGCTACTGTGCCTCACCGCCTTCCACCCAGTTGCACTGCCCGGCATAAAACCCAGCAGGTCAAAAGAAAAAGCCTGCATGTATTCTCACGAGTCCCAGAGCTTTCACCATACAGACCCACAGGCACAACCACACGCAGAAGTCAGCAGGTAAGGATCAAGCCATGGCAGAGCGGGTGACCCTTTTCCAACACATACCGCAAGCACAGAAGGAGGTGGTCTGGCGGGGCTGACCAGCTCTGTTCTGTGCCTTCACCGCGAGTCCTAATCTCCAACTTGTCATTTTAAGATCCTCTTCCTAGGCTGCTTCTCCACCCGAGAAAAATTCTAACTGCAAAATTCCCGGATGGAACGGTTTGGGGAACGTGGCCACTCATTTCTCTCCACCAGGGACTCAAAGTGCAGGGGGCAGCCTGGCCGGATGAGATTCCGAACCGCTGAGGCAGGTCGGTGCCCGGGACATGACTTCCCTGCCCCAGGAGTCCCAGACCCGCTCGCGTGGGAGAGAACACGGCCAGGCTCGGCTCTCTACGACACTACCTGCCTTTGAAGTCAGTTCTTGGTTTCCGTTCAGACCTCAGTGGGTGAGATCCGGGCCCAGGACTCAGGCATCATATTCACCACTGGACCCAGGACCTTGTCTTGTACCCTAGCTCAGCGCTCTAGCGCAGGTTCCCCGAATAACAGGGCAGCTAGGACCAGCGCTGGCTGGCTGGGCAAATTCGCCCCAGATCTGCCTTAGGAGCTCCCGGGCCGGCCGAACGCAGAGCCTTAGGTGGTGCAGGGGGCTGACCCGGCTCCGGTGCAGACGGCGGGGAAGGAGCAGGACCAGAGGCGCTTACTGTTGGTAGTCTTGTTTGCAGTACAGTTTCCGATCCCGGAAGTAGCAGCTGGTGGTGAGGGCCTGCTGACACGCCGCACACTGCAAACACTCCTCGTGCCAGGACGACTCGTTGACTCGCATCAGGAAGCGGTCGGAGATGGGCCGCTGGCAGCCCTCGCAGACGGCGGGATGCGGGCAGTCGGAGCCTGCAGCGCAGAGGGTGAGAGGCGGGCCGTCAGCGCCGCCCGGCCCGGCCCAGCCCCAGCGTCCCGCGCGCACAATACCCGCAGCCCCGGGCCTCGAGGGCGAAGGTGGCCTTGGAGCGCAACTCCCGCCTCCTGTGCTTCCCTAGCCGCTGCGCCCAGGGCTGGGCAGTCCCAGCCAGTACGTATCCGTCCGCCGGCTCCAGCGTGGACAGCCGCGGCCCTCGGGCCTCGGCCCAGCTCTGCGCTGTCCGGTTTTCCGGAGATTCAGCGCCTTGACGTTAATCGGTGTGCGGCAGCCGGCTGGAACCCAGAGAGGCGAGGTGAGGCTGGGCGCTCTCCGGCTGACACGCCCCGGGGTGGGGATCGTATTCTTCTGTTCTCCATCTCCCCCCAGAACTGGGATCTGGATGGCCCAGGGGACATTTTTCTCCTGACATCCCCCCTCCCCCGCCAGGTGATCAGCCTCCTTTCCCAGGCTTGCGAAGGTGACTACTAGGATCTTCTATCACCCCTGCTACCCGCTTCCCAGAACCTAGGCAGAGTGAGGATGGCGGCTGGCGGCTGGCGATGTCCTGTCTTCTCTCATCCTGCGGCATGTCCCTGCGCTCCCGGTCCCCTCAGGGAGACCGCCTAGGCGAGCTTGTCGCCCTCCTGGTCATCATTCTGGGCGTCCTGTCCTGTCGCCCCCTCCCCGTGCGCTGCAAACCCATTTCCTTTATTCGTTGGTCTTGATGCCCGTGTTCACTGCGAGACGCCGCCCCTGTCCCCTGCCCGTGCCCACTCGAGCGTCGGAACCCGCACTCACCCAGAAGCACCCCCAAAGTGGCGGGCCCGGGGCGCAGGGCGTGCTCCTCCATCTTGATGCCATCCAACATCTTGGCGCAGTCCGACTGCCCGCGAGGGAAGCACCTCTCTAGCGACTCGGGACCTGTTGCTATATCCATGGGACGCAGGGCACGCTGCGGACCCCGCCGGGCGGGCCGCTCGCCCACCCGCCCGTGAGCCGCTCGCCGCCGCGGCCCTGGAGCCGGGGAGGCGCGGCCCCCGCGGGGCTGGGGCCGCGGCCGGGGTCGCCCGCTGTCCCCGGCGATCGTGGAGCGGCGGCGCGCTGGCCCCGGGCCCCTTCGTCCTGCGGGCGGGCCGGGGCGGCTGCAGCCCGCGCCGCGCTCTCCCGGGCGCTCGCAGCCACGCGCGTCGGCTCCTCTGTCACCTGCTTGTCAGCCCCGGAGCCCGGCTGCGGCGGCGGCGACGGCAGCAGACCGAGCCGCGGGGAGGAGGCGGCCACCGGGGCGACGGCGGCGGCGGGCGGGGGAGGGGGCGGGGGTGCAGGGGCGGCCCCCGGGCTGGGGGGGCGCGGGCGACGCAGCGGGGTCCCGGGCGGGGCGCAGCGGGCCGCGGGGCTCCGGGCGCGCTCCTCGCACTACTCCAGTGCCATGGTGCGCCCGAGGAGCCGCTTGGTTTAGAGCCGGGGCTGGCGGCGGAGGGATACTCCGGCCGGGAGCCGCCTCACCCCTCCTCAAACTTCCTGACATTTGAACTCATTGGTGCGCCTCGTATCCCTGCGCCGGGATGAGCCGGCGGCTCCACGTCAAATAGTGCCGTCGCCGCCCCCCCCTCGCGCTAGGGCTCCCCGGGACCCCGGCCTGCGCCCCGCGCCGCACCCGGCCCCGAGCGCTGGCCCCTGCAATCTGGCCACCCCAGCCGTCCCGCTGGCCTCTCGCCGAAGTTTGGTCGCCTTCGAAACCAGTTCTCTGCCCCACCCCCTTGAAAAATTGATCTGGGAGTTGGGGAATGAAGGCTTTCTTGTTTCTTTCTTGCTCTCTTTATTGCTAATGTTTTGTAAAGCTCCGGTGCTCAGAGAACCGTTCCCGAGCGAGGCCGCACTGTACGAACGGCGGGGTGCGCAGCGGCTCCTCCAGGAGACGGCGCCGGCCGGGACAGTCGCCCGGGATCCGATTGTCGGCCCAGGTAGGTGGCATGAACAGCGTTTGCGAAAGCCCGCGGCCCCAAAACTGTCCTGGCTCAAGCCGTGGGGAGGGCTGGCTGCGGGGATCGAGGGACAGAGGCGGGCAGAGGGCACGGCTGGCAGCGAGTCCCGGACTCGCCAGAGGGGGCTGGGCCTGGATCCGGATTCGGGATCCCTTGTGAGGATGGGGGTTTTGGGCCCCGGGAAATTTCTGGTAGAAACTGTATGGAGGAGTGAGCTGGAGTGGGGCTTGGGCCCCCACGATCGGGATGAGGGACAGAGGGTAAGGCGAGGCAGGTCAGGCCCAGGTTTAGGCGACAGTAGTTGAGAGGATGTAGACTGGGAAAAGGGTCGCGGCCAGGACGGGGACAGTGAGTGACAGTGGCGTCCCCGGGGTTCGGAAAGTGAGGCGAGGGGAAAGAGTGATCGCCCCGTGGTTTAGGAATGAGGCTTGGGAAGACGGGTGTTTGGCTGCTCCGTGCAAATTCGGCTTGAACCTGGATAGAGGCCCGGTGGAGGTGGCCAAGGGACTCGACCGGGTTTCCGTAGGCTACGCAGATCAGCCTGGGCCAAGCGGGCCTGAACACTGCGGAGCGAAAGGCCGGTAGGACCGAGCTGGCGACTCCCGCGTTCTTTGGGCCTGGTACCCGCGCGAGGCGCCCAAGGGCCACTGCGCCGGGCCACAGGGCGCTGCGCCCAGGCTGCGGCTCCCGGATCCCCATCTTTGCGACAACCGTCCGGGCGCGGTTGGGCGAGTGCGGCCCCGGGCGGTGCGGGCTGCCCCGTGAGCCTCGGCGAGGCGGACCCGACCCCTCCCGGAGCTGAGCAGCGGCGCGGAGCAGGGCGGGGGCGGAGGGCATGGGGGCGGGTCCCCTGACCCCGCCGGAGGCGAGAGGGCGGATCGGATTTGGAGCCTGCGGGAGGCTTGGTCAGAAGTGGCCCCCTGTGCCGCGGGGCCCCGCGGAGGGGCCCAGCTTTGTGGAGGATTAGAGGCTCCCGCCCCACCCCAGTACGTTCGAGGGTGTCGGTGGGTATCTGTGTGTGTCTGTGCGTGTCGGCGCTCCCGCCTCCGGGGCACAGGCGAACGCGTGCACCCGTGTCTCTGTGCACACACAATATTTTTTATGTCCCTGTGACTTTCTGGGCTCGGAGGGTGTGAATTTGGGAATCTGTGTCTGATTTCGGTGCATCCTTCTGTGTGTGTGAACCTGCAGATACTTCCATGCCCGTGTTTGAAGTCTTTTAGTGCATCTCTGGGTGTGTCCCAACGTGTCTGTGTCACTCGAGGTGGGCGCCTGTGTCTTCGTGTGCATTTCAGTCCCTGAATTGTGTCAGGAGATTTTCCCGTATATGTGTCTCCGTGTCACCTTTGTGTGTCTACGTCTCTCTCTCGGACTTTATGATTCTGCGGCTCCCACTGTGCACGTGTGTGTGTACGTGTGTCTTTGTGTCTTCTGGTATTGCTCCATGCCTTTGTGTGTTTGTATTGCCCAGGACAGTAAGTGGATGTGCACTTTTCTTCACATGCCCTTCCTTCCCTTCTGCCTACCCTGGGAAACCCCAGGCTTGAGCTTTGAGGTTAGGCCTGGGCTGCCTTCTCTGGGCAACTGGGCCAGGGCGCTCCGCTGCGGGAATAAGCCGAATAAACCGGGCTTGCAAGGCCCCTTTTACGCTGCGGCGGGAGGTGCTGAGCCTGGCGCCCCGGGCCTGGCCGACCGGGAGCCTCCTGCCCTCTGCTGGCCACGGTGCGTCTCTGCAGCCGCTGCTTGGGGACCGCCGGTAGGTGAGAGTCCGGGTTCCAGGAAGAGACCCTCGCCCGCTCCTTCAGACAAGATCTTCTCCCGTCACAGGTCACGGTACACCGCTCTGTCCCGTTCCCCCGGCCTCCCACTCCCCATCTTCCCTGTACCTGGCCTCTTCCTCTCCATACTTTTCCTTCCTCCTTCCCCCAGCCGAATGAGGCCCCTGTGGCCCCGGCCCCTGCGGCTTCCCTGACCCTCGAGCTGGTGTCCAGGTCCTAGTCGGGGTCATTGATTGTGTCCAGGGGCGAGTTCCCGGGGCGCCCGCAGGCTGTCTCGGCGCAGGAGGACACATGGCAGCCCCCGCCCAGCGCTGCCTCTGGTGTGTCCTGGGGCGCATAGATTCTTGGCATCTTTCCCGAGCCCTTGTCCGAGTCACTGAGTCACCGCCCACATCACCAGGATTGACTTGGGGCCGCCTGATGAAAGCACCGGGGCCACACTGGGTCCTCGCTTGCGTTTGCGGTGCTCCGGGAGCAGTGGGGCCGGGCTTCCTTCTCTGGGCCCGGCAGGGATGCTCGGTGCACAGCCACGGTCTTCTCTGCAAGACTCTCCCGTCGCTGTCCACCGCCTCCCTTCTCGCCGCGGGTCGGTTCATTGCCTTTTGTCCTGCTGCCCGGTCCAGTTCTCCTCAGAGCAGAGTTCCCGTCCCGGGTCCTTCGCATGCAGCCGTGCAGAGATCTCTCTCGGGCACGCAGAGTTCCTGCGCCCTCACTACTGCCGCTGTCGAAGAACAAGCGACTGGACTGACCGGAGGACGGGCCCCGAGGCTTCCTCTGGCTCAGCTGGAGCCGCGAATGTTTGCGTAACCGCCATTCCACTAGATGCCCGGGGCCCCACCATGCCAGCGGCCGCTGCGCCCGCGCCTTCTGACCCGGGATATCCTCCGGCTCGGCAGCAGAAACAGGTCGGGATTATCTCCACGTGAGGAAAGGCTAAATCGTAGCTTGATGTTCCTTAGAAAAAGCAAGGAGAGAGAGAAAGAGAGAGAGAGAGAGAGAGAGAGAGAGAGAGAGAGAGAGAGAGAGAGAGAGAGAGAGAGAGAGAGAGAGAGAGAGAAAGCGTGAGAGAGCACGAGCCCTGGCACTGAGTTCTAAGTTCTTCAGATTCGTGCAGGCGCCCGTCCCCATTCGGCCCTGCCCTGTGACCCCTTCCTCTTCTGAGGACCTTGCACCCCTCACCACCGACCTGCCTCCTACAAGCCTAGTGCCAAGGGCCATCCGCCCATGGAGCCGCCTTCCTGACGATCCACACCTGATAGTTTTGAGTGTCTGACCAGAGAGGGAGCGGAGGGGAGGGTGCCCTCCCAGGTTACAGCTTTGGCTGGAGGTGCAGATCCAGGCAGGGCTGGGGCACTGTTGGAGCACAGGACAGAGTGTGCTAGGTGCTCAGCTCTGGGTGCTCGAGCAGGAAGAAGTCGATAGACCAGGAGCTTTGAGCCTCAGTGATTTTGCTCTGCAGGAGAGCAAGCAAGGGCCAGGAAGCTGCCTGGGGCCATTGGCCCTGGGAGCCTCAGACCTGCGGGAGGAGGCCACGTTGGACCAGTGCCGACCCATCTCCTGCCAGGTTAGGAGCTGCTATTCCCGGACTCTGCCCCCCAGCTGGGGTGCTGTGGATGAACACAAAGACTGGAAGTACCGGGCGGGGCGTAGTGGTGTGCTAGTAGCACTTGGACTCCTTTCCACAGATCTCGCCTGCATTTGACCCAGGACGAAGGCTCAAACAAAATGTAAAGCAACAGGTCACTTCCACAGCCCGGTGTGTCTGTGGCCAGTGTGTGCAGTGGAGACCCACGGTGAGGAGCACCTGGGGAGGGCTCTCGGCTAGGTGTGGTCTGACTTCCAGTGGGGGCTGGTTCCTGCCCTTCCCTCTGGAATTCTGCAGGCTACTGGAAGAGAAGCGGCAGAGAGACAGGGATTTGCTTGTGAGGTAGGTGTGAGCCACCGTGTGCCTGTGTCCAGTGGGCCATGAGCAAGCCTTAGCCAAGTCCCTGTGTGCCCCCGGCCAGCCCCTCTCAGGCCACAGACCCGTGACTTTTCAGCACAAGGTCTGTCTGGGTCACGAGATTCAGTGTGGGTGTCAGGAGACCATGCTTGTTCAGGTTCAAAAGCTGCTATCAGCCCCCAGTGCTGAGAAGGGAACATGCTGGTTGGGAGGGACAAAGCTGAGGTCTCTCCCTGGCCAGCCAGTGGAGACGAGAGATCAAAAGCAGGTCTCAGAGATTCTCCCACATCTGGCCCAGCATGTGGCTTTGGCATCTCCAAAAAGGCGGCGGCTCCATGTCCTTGTCCATGACATGGGTGCACAGGGTTGATGAGGGTGGAATGGAAGAGCTTGCCTCTGTAACTGGATGACGGGGGCCTGCCACCAAGACATGGGAGCTCACAGCTGCCTCTTCGAGCCAGGGCCTGAGGGAAACAGACCTGTCCTGAGCTCAGCCATGTCCCTTCAGGGCAGTGAAGCTCAGAAGAGGCCCCTGTGGCCTGGCCATGGAGGCCCCGGCAGTGCCCGGAGGACCGGTACAGACTGCTCAGCCTTCTCCAGCTCCCTGCCCTGAACCTAGGTCTCGGAGTAGTTGCTCAGCCAGATCCTTGGAAAACAGTAAAATTAGGGAATTTGGCTTATTGTGTGCAAACCACGATATGGAACTCTCCAGGTGTCACTTACATTTATTTTTAACAGGCACTTTCCCTGAGAACCTTTGGATTTCTTGCCAAGTAGATGGTCTGGGTTATTTCTAGTCATCTAGAACCAGGGCCTTCCCTGCCCGAGGATCTGAGCCAGAACAAAGAGAGGGTCGAGGACCTGCGTAGAGCCATAAAAGCCCCATTAGGACTCTAAGAATAACTCACAGAAACACATTGTATATGAATTGGACACAAATTCACAAAGCTGGAGAGTTCGTTGGTCTCCACCCTAAAGATCCATAGTTGGAGAGGGGGCTTGGCTGTGAGAGAGACCGGTGCCCATCCCATTTGATCTTTATCTTAAATCTACTTCAAAACACTGTGGCCTGCAGAGTTGGATATTCGCCCCTTCCTGTAATTATTTGGTGTCTAGTAAAAGTTTTTATGAGTGTCTGTGCAAATAAATGCATCTGATGTTCATTTGTTTCGGTTAAAGCCACTTGATGTAGGAGGTGTGTGCGTCTTCTGTTGGCCCTGAGAAGAGAAAAGATGACAGTGGAAATAAAAATAAAACCAAGACCTCTGGATCAGGCAGAGGGGCGAGGCTGGGACAGTCCCACTGCCAACCACCAGCTTTGACGTCAGGGGCTCCTGAGGCCTGGGGACACTGCCAGTCATTTGCTGGACGGTCCTGAGGGACGGGAGGCGGGTTTGGTGAAATCCAGATTCTACAGCAGCTCTTCAGAAACAGAAGGAAGCTTGCTTTCTGATTACTGTCCTCTGGGTATATTTGGCAAACTCAAATGAATAATAAATAGGGGTGAGTTTTTTGGTGGGTCACGTTATCATTTAAGTGGCAAAGTGTGCCTCTTTTGCCCCAGTGTGAGCCCGGCAGACCTGGCGGATGTGCCAGCTCTCTGTCCTCCTCCAGTAAGGCAGAGGGGTCAGGCAGCAGAGCGTTCCTCCCGGGTGGTTTGGGAAGGCCATCTACCCCTGCCACCTGTGGGGGAGGGGCTGGTCCAGGGTGTCAGGCTAAGAGCACCTGCGCCCTTCTCAGGTCTCTGATGTGACCCAGGTCAAGACGCAGCCCGCAGGTGTGTTCATTCGGCCCACCTTTCTTCTCTGTCTCCCTCCACTCCTCCAGGCTTGACTGACTTGTCTTAAAGTTATTTTAGCATTGTCAGTAAAGTCAAATAGGTGTGTAGAAAAATGCAGACCCCATAAAATTATCACCAGGATGTACCCCTGCTGCCTACTCCCGGGAGTGGAGAGAGGCCCCGAATCCAGCCCCAGGGCTCATTCCAGCTGCTGTCCACCATGCCCTCCTTGTAACCACTGTCTTGATTTCTACCACTGCACATGAGTTTTGCCTGTTTGCATACTGTATAAATGGAATCATATAATATATATTCCTTATACTTTACTCATGAGATTTTGCATGAAGAGCTGAAGTTTTCTCCTGAAGCATCAGGGGTGTGATGTTTGGACCCTCAGTCCAGTAGGGTGCTGAACTCTGGAGTCAGGTCCCCCTCCACTCAACCTCCCCCACCCTGGCCAGACGTGCTCTGTATTCCTGTGTCTTTCCAGGGGGCACTTAGGTTGGTGACTTGGGCTATAAACCCCAGGCCCCCCAATCATTAATCTGTCGCAAAAAGGAGTCACTGAAAAAGCACAATTAGAATCTTCCCTCGTCACTCCCCGCCGTTGTCATCTAGTGCCCTCCGAAGCAGGATCTGTCACAGATCAGGAAATAAGCACCCCAGAGAGGAGAAGTGACTTGCTGGGGGTCACACAGCGTGCAAAGGGTCAGACCCTGGATTCAAACCCAGTTGGCCTAATTCCAAGCCCAGGCTCTTGTCACCTCCCCACATGGCTCCCCTGGGCATCCAGGCCCGGGCGTGAACAGTCCCCTCCTGCCTGCTTTCAGGGAGGAAGCTGGACTTTTTCCAAAGGAAATGCTGGGAAACACAAAACTCCAAACAGAAACAGGGCAGGCATGGTTCCCAGGCCCGACTGCTGAAGCTTGGCTAAAGCAAGTCTGGTCTGGTCTGGCCTGGTCCGGTCTGGCCTTCCCCAAGTGCAGCTTCCCCAAGTGGATGTGGGGAGAGTGTCATGGTGGATTCAGGAAGTGACCCCACACCAGCGGGCATTCCTGAATATTCACCATGTGGCCAAGAGGCAGGAATTTCCCACTTAGCCCCACGCCGTTCCCATGCTGTAGATGAAGAACCTTGGTCTCGGAGAGGTCCAGTGTCCGGGCATCTCCCACTGTCCTCTTGTTCTGGACCTGTGGCCAGTGCTTCCTCCTGGCTACCCTGAAATGCTGGGACCTGGCTGGTCTGGCTCCACGGTGAGTTGCAGGAGCCCCAGCTACTCAAATGGCAAAGTAGGAATGATTTGATCGCTCTGTGTCACTATTGGGGGTTCAGCAGGACTGTGAGCTTGTGAATCTGGAAGGATTGTCGGCAGCCTTTTAGAGGGGGTTGGCGTTCACTGGCTGTGCAAAGGTCCAGAGGTAGGAAAGAACTTGAGTGGTTGGAGACTTGAGCGGCTGGGCTGTGAGCACGGCTCAGTTGCAGCTGCAGGTCCTGAGCACAGGACAGGTCATGGTCAGGAATGTGGACTTGTGTCTTATGACACTGGGGAGCCGTGGTGGGTTTCAGTAGGGCAGTGCCATGGTCAAGTTCACTTTGTAGGAAGATCTCTGGCTGGGGTGAGGGGTGAGACTGTAGGCAGGAGGCCGAGTGACGAGGCCCTTGGGTTTCAATATCCCTTTTGTATGGAGTAAGGTTGGGCAGTCCGCAGAGCAGACTTATCCTCCAATTTCCCATAGAGGTTGTGTTTCCAGATTCAGGGTTTCGTGTTACACAGAGTTATTCTTTCTGGAATGTGTCCCCCGAGCAACCCCGCTGGACCCTCCGTGGAAGGAGGGGCTCCTGCGAATGCAAGATACCCATGTATGCAAACAAAGCAAGCATCACCGCCCCAGGCTCGGCGGGCCGGGTCTGCCGGAAACGGTTCAGCACCGCCAGGCAGAGCAGTGCCCGGAAGGGACTGTAACAGATGGGACAGACTCCACATAACAGTATCAGCGACAGTCACGCTATAGTCACCATCAGTGACTTCACTGAAGGCATGAAGCAGTCATGGCTCAGAATCCCACAGTGGCTGGAAGGTGGCTGCTCTCTAGTCCACTGTACAGAGAGGAGACTAAGGGTCGGAGGGGAAGGCCTTGCCCAGGGTCACTGCATGGCAGAGCCACTACCCTCACACCGCCACCTGTGGGTGCTGGGCAGCCTCAGAGGGAGGGTGTGCTGGACGTGGTGCTGAGCTCTGCTGGACCCAGACATCCCCACCACTGTTCGCAGCATGCAGAAAAGCCAGAAAATTCCATCTCTGTGTCCCAGTTCCCGCACCTTCGCTCCAGCCCACATACTCTGCCTGGTGGAGTTTCCTTCCTTGGAAGAGCTTGGCAGTTTGAGCTTCCAAACCTCGCAAAAGCCTCCAAGTCTAGAATCCTCCCAGCCCTCTCGCCCGGGCTCCTCTCCGCCTCCCTGCTCGGCTCTCTGTGCGCCTCGCCAAGCCTATTGGCTTTCTTTCAGCTTCTCGAGCTTGGAATGGGTGGCTCCCTCTGCCTGGAAGCCTCTCTCCACTCCCTCCTTCTTTCATCTTCTGTGTCAGCGAAAAGGCCACCTCCTCCTGGAAGCCTTTGGTTTTTGATAATAGTCACTGCAGCAGCAGAAATGGCCATCACATTTGGGGGGACCCTGCAGCTTGCACCGAGCTTAGTGTCCCTGAGGGAGGTACTCCAGTTGTCCTTAATCTATAGCTGGGGAAACTGAGGCACGGGCAGGTCAGGCACATGTACTGAGACATGTGCCCAAGGTCACTCTGATCTGGACCTGGAAGCCAGTCTCTGAGAGCCGAGGGGCTTCCTCACTGCAGGATCTTGGCTCTGGCCCCTGCAAGTGTCCCAGCACTGCGCATGCTCAGAGAGGGGCCAGCCCGTG
Source organism: Thryonomys swinderianus (assembly GCA_004025085.1). Taxonomy (NCBI): domain Eukaryota; kingdom Metazoa; phylum Chordata; class Mammalia; order Rodentia; family Thryonomyidae; genus Thryonomys; species Thryonomys swinderianus. Next base: position 3,932 of record PVIC010043494.1, on the reverse strand, counting down.
TGCCTGGGCTCTCAGCTCCACCAGCCTCCCAGCCCCTTGCCCCACCTGCAAAGTCAACTGCAGTTCTGGGGCCCAAGTTCTCGTGGGTTCTGCCGGCCTAGGACTTGGGGGCCCCTTCCATGTGGGTGCCCCTCACTCTGGATCAGGGAGTAGAAAACAACTTACCCAGAGGGAGTAGAAGAAAGGAGTATCAGGAGAAAGATGCCATTTTACACCGAGAGATGACAACCTCGCAAAAGTCAAAGGTGCGCGACATCCTGAGCTTTTGGCAAAGGGTTTTCAAAATTACTATTTTCGGTGAACTTCTTTTTGATTATAGAAAACCCGAAATGTATAAAACTAGAATTATGTGCCCATCACCTGGATTGAAAAGTTACAGCTCCTGTGTAATCTTGTTTCCCCTATATCCCACCCTGATTTTCCCATTCTGATGGATTTTTTTTTTTTCTGGATCAAACTAGTACTGTACCACTTAGCTACATCCCCAGGCCCAAGAGCATTATTTCAAAGCAAATAAGCAAGTCCAAGACTATAACATCTTAATCACAACTATTTTGGTATGTAGTTCTAAAACATAAGAGAAAGCCATGATACGATATCACATCTGGAGAAATTATCTTCAGACCTATCTAATCAATGTTTAAATTTCCCTAATTGTTTCATAAATGTTTTTACTTTTACAAATGTCTATGTTCCTCAGGCCCCTTTTAAGCGACAGTTGTTCCCTTCTCTGCCTCTCTGTCTCTTTATCTGTCTCTTCCCTCTGCCCTTGACGTTTATTTGTTGAAGAAACCTGGTTATTTGTCCTGTAGTGTTTTCTCCAGCCTGGCTTTTGCTGCTTGTGTTCCTGCCGGGTCCTTGGATGTGTTCCTCTGCCCTCTGTATTTCCTGTAATTAGAGACTTATCAATTCGGGTTCAATTTTTGGCAACAATACTTTACAGGAGGTGGGGTGTCCTTCCGTCAGGAGCCCATAATGTCTGTGGTCTGTCTTTTTTTTTTAAATGAAGTTAGCAGTTCCTGGTATTCATTGCTTAGATTCATTATTTCATTAGAGATTGCAAAATGATGTTATATGAATTCTATTTTCTTTCTGCATTTGTTAGCTGGAATGCTTGAAAAAGGGCAGTTTTCCTTATTTACTTATTATTATCATTACTATTTAGGGGTTTTTTGGAGACAGGGTCTCCCTTTGTAGTTCAGGTTGGCCCTGAACTCACTATGCAGTCCAGCCTGGCCTCAAACTCGTAGCAGTCCTCCTGCCTCAGCCTCTCAAGTGCTGGGATTACTGGTGTGCACCATCACACCCAACATCAGTGTTTCCTTGTTAACTCTTTAGATACTTTGAAGTGCACGATAGATGAACAAAGACTTGATTCTATAACAGCTCAAATGACGAATTGGTCTCCTAGCATTGTAAGAGTTATTTTTAGTGTTCTTATGAATATAGGGATGTGATATATTCCAGTCACCCATGATCCTGATAGATGTTCAAATGCTCCTCTTCTGCCAGATGGGACCTCTTTGGGTGGATCCTGAGACTCTACCTCAGTAGGCCGTGATGGCTTCTTTGCTGCCTGAAATGGCAAGGTGCTCCAGAGAGTTTTGTGTATTTTCTGCCCCAGATTTGAAATCAGAATTTCTCTTTAGATGGTATTTAGAGACCACACTCTAGGTTTAAGCAATACTTGTTACTATCAGACTGGTCATTGTTTCTAGGTCTTCCCAGTAGACAGAGGTAGGAAATTCTTTCCGTGTTTTGTTTTTGTTTTTGTTTTGTTTTGTTTTGAGACAGGGGTGGTGGTGGTCTCGCTTTGTAGTTCAGGGTGATCCTGAGCTCACTGTGTAGCCCAGGGAAGCCTCAAACTCGCAGCAATCCTCCTGCTTCTGCCTCCCATGTGCTGGGATTGTAGGCCAGTACACCTAGCATTGTGGTGTATGATGCCTACCGATTGTTCGTGGGTGTGAGTCACACCCCCAGCATTGTGGTATGTGGTTACTAGAGATTGAACTGCGGACCTTGTGCTTATAAGGCAGACACTGGAACCATTGAACTAAAATCCCTGGCCCCAGGAAATACTTTTTTTTTTAAAAAACAGATAAAATACATCATAAATCGTGATTGCCAAAACTTGGAAGCACCCTAGATGACCTTCAGTCGGTGATCAAATAACCACCTGTGGTATATCCATACAGTGAAATATTATTCAGCTATAAAAAGAAATTAAGCTGCACAGTCCACAGTAGCTAAGATATGGAACCAGCCCAAGTCCCCATTAACAGATGAAAGAATGAAGCCCAATGGAGTATTGTTGAGCCTCAAAGAAGAACAAAATTCTGTCATTTGCAAGAAAATGGATGGAACTGGGAATCATCAGGCTAGGTGAAAGGAACCTATCTGTAGGATTCACATTCTAGAAAAAGCAAAACTCTAAAGACAGTAGAAAGATCAGTAGTTGTCAGAGGTTTGGAGGAAGGGAGACTTATTCCAGCTACTGAGAACAGTGAGACTATTCTAGGTGATACTACTGCGGTCCTTGTTGCTGTTTTTGTCTTTTCCAGTTTTTGTTACTCATGGTCAACTCTGATCCAGAAATAGTAAATGGAGAATCCTTTACATAAATGATTTGTAAGTTTTAAAGCACACTCCGTTTTGAGTAGCAGGATGAAATCTTGAACAGTCTTAGTTTGTCTTACCTGGAACATGAATTGCCTCTTTTGACTAGTGTGTCCATGCTTGGGATGCTACCCACCCGGTAGTAACTTAGCAGCAATCCTGGTTATCAGAGTGACTGTCATGGGGTCGCAGTGCTTGTGCTTAAGAGGCTGTGTGTCATGATGCCTTCGTCAGTAACATCATGTCTCATCGTGCAGGGCTGGTCTCACTCGTGTCATCTCAGGGAGGGTGAGTACAGCACAATAAGAGGAGGGAAGGTGGCAGGGAGAGTATAGGAAGGGGAGCTAAACAGAATTAAGATGTATTCTGTACATGTACCAACTCCCGCAAACCATTGTGTATTGCAAAGATGCACAAATAAAACAGTAAATTAAATCTTTTGAGAAATTTTGAGAGGCTGCATTCATTTAACTTCTATTAGTCTCTTACTATAATTATCCTATTTTATTATTATATTATTAACCCCTTACTGTGCCTCATTTATAAATTAAACTTTCTTTTTCTTTTCTTTTTTTTCTTTTTTGTGGCACTGGGGATCAAACTCGGGCTCTATGTGCTTCCAAGGCAGGCATGGTACTACTTCAGCTGAACACCCTGCCCTGCTGGCTCCTGTGTTATAGCATATGTAACCCGCCAATGCAAAGTGTTAACAAATAGAGACAGCTGGGGAGGGGAGGTAGAGGGTTATGTGGAATCTCTATTGACTGCTTAATTTTTCTGTAAACCTACAATTTCTTAAAAATAAATGTCTATTTAAAAATTATGTGTTCATGTTGACACTCCTAAATTCAGGCAATAGTGTTTTTATTTAGCTTCTTCTATGTTACATCTGTTTAACGTTTCTCTCATGAGAAATGACCTTTCTTTTCAGTCCTCAATTAAAGATTCTAATACGTGGAGCCATGTAACACAAAGGACACTGTGAGATAGACCAGGACCATTTCTTAGTCTACGTGGGCTGCTGTACCACAGTACCTTAGACTGAGAAATCAGAATGTGTCCCTTGCAGTTCCGGAGCCTGGGGAGTCCAAGATTTGGTGTCTAGTGACTACTTCAAAGATGGGGATGTCTAGAGGTGTCCTTCCATGGTTGGGGGCAAAGGGACAGACAGGCTCCCTCAGGGCTGTCTTAAAGGCAATTAATCCCATTCCTCCTTGCTTCAGAAAGATCCCACCTCCACACTGGAGATTAGGTTTCAAGGCAGGAATTCGGTGAGAAAGACAAAAAATTCAACCACAGCACACCAAATACTGTTC
>PVIC010043493.1:0-15432 GCA_004025085.1 Thryonomys swinderianus | reverse complement strand
AGGAAGGAAGGAAGGAAGGAAGGAAGGAAGGAAGGAAGGAAGGAAGGAAGGAAGGAAGGAAGGAAGGAAGGAAGGAAGGAAGGAAGGAAGGCAAGCCTTATCTCATCCCTATACTCCAACCCTAAGTGTTCTGGGTCTTTCTTTGCCTTTGTATGTGGTGGTTTATTGGTACTCTGGGGACCCCAAATTGCAACCAGACCACATAATATCGGGTGACTCTTTTTCAATCCTCTCTCTTTAAGCCTCCACAGGCCAAATGACCTGCGCAGTGAGCCACCCATCTGGTGAGCTACACAGGACGTACCTCCCTGAGATGGCCAGTTCTTTCTCTCCCACGTGTACCACCACGGAAAAGGGACAGTGCTGGATGGGATGCTTAGCGGGGCATAGGGCACAATGAGGCAAGAGTGGAACCTGGACCCCACTCACTGCTGCCCTTTCTCTGGTCCTTCTCACCCCTCCTGACCCTGAGAGGAAGACAAATAGCACAACCAACAATCGTGACCTAGTGAAGCATGAGGGAGGAAGGGCTTCCCTATTTTATTTTTGTCCAGATTTCACAAAACAGGCCCAAATACGAGGAGGCTGACCATTCCCATTTCCTGGCTTTTCTGCTTGTGGTGGGACCGGCAGAGTCAGACTCGGGCTTGCCTGGCGCCATCTTCATGCCAGGCTAATACAGGAAGTTGTTATTTAAAGATAAGGGAAACCACAGTCAACACCCTTTCTGTAATCTGATGGAGGCTCGGAACTCCGGGAGCCTCTGGGGAGCTAAGAGGCTCTGTGGCCCCACTGACCAGGAAACCAGAAGACACATGAGCTCAGGCATTATCACACCTACAGGCTCAGCAGGTACTTCCAGCCTTAAGAGAAAAGGACAAGTTTTATGAGCAGGGACTTCAATGTATTTCCCACAGTGCCAGAGAGACAACAAAATATTCAATTTACTCTGCAGCAAGAAGTCTAGGAAAGATGTTATCATATTAAAATTTTTTAAATTAAAGGCAAATCTGTCAAGACAGAAAATGGACTAGTAGCTGCCTGGGGATTAACTACAAAGGGCAAAGGGGATCTTTCGGGGGTGGTAGAAGTGTTCCAAATTAAAATTTGGAGCCACTCACACACTTTGGTAAATTTACCAATAGTCACATATAGCATGCTTAAAATAAATGAATTTTTATGGCATGTATAGTATACCTTAATGAAACTTTTTTTTTTTTTTTTTTTTTTTTTGCTTTTTGAGACAGGGTCTCGCTTTGTTGTTCAGGCTGGCCCTGAGCTCACTATAGTGCCCAGGCAAGCCACCGTGAACTCAGCAATCCTCCTGTCTCTGCCTCCCGAGTGCTGGGATTACAGGCGTGAGCCACCACATCCAGCATTTGGTATGCAGTGTTGGTTGTTGGTGGGCGTGAGTCTCCAAGCCCAGCATTATATGTGGTTACCGGGGATCGAACTCAGGACCTTGCACTTGCGAGGCAGGCACCGGAACCACTGAGCTAACCCTCCGGCTCTTAATGAAACTTTTTAAAAATTAAAATATATAAAGTGTCATCTCTTAGGGTAGATAAGCCTTGTTCTCCCATGGGAAAAAAGCACCAGCTTATCATTATAGCTTTATCATACCTTTTCTTGTCTTATTTCTGATTTTGTAGGGAAAGCGTTCAATTTTTTACCCATTTGATGTTTTTGGCAGTATGTTTGTTCTTGATGGATGTTATCAGGTGGAAATAAAGTTCTTTTATACCTATTTTCTTCACTTTTTAAAAATCATGAATGGATCTTGGATTTTGTCATAGCATTTTCTGTGTCTCTTGAGATGATCATGTGATTTCTGTCCTTGCTTCTGTTCATGATATGTTGCCTTTTGTATCTGTGGGGTGAAGCCTGCTTGATCATGATGATTTTTACATTCTGTTTGCCAATATCTGCTTGAAGATTTTTGCATCTATATTCACTAATGAAATTGGCCTATAGTTCTTTTTATAATGTTGGGTCCTTCTCTGGTTTTGGTACCAGAGTAATGCTTGCTTCTAGGAATGACTTTGGTATACTCTTTTTCCTTTCATTTCCATTACAGAGTTTGAGGACTATTGAGCTCAGATCATCCTTGAAGATCTTCCAAATTCCATAGTGAATCCATGAGGACCTAGGCTTTTAATTGGTAGGTTTTCATTGCCCGGTGCTGGATTATTCGATGATTTTAAATTTCTCGGTTCAGTTTTGACAACTCATACATATCTAGGAAGCTCTTTCCTCCAAGTTCTCCAACTTAACACCCACAGGCTTGTGAAGTAGTTGTTAATCATCTTCGGGATTTCAGCGGTGCCCATTGTGACTTCTCACCTTCTTTCGTTTCCAATTGCATTGATTTGGGTGTTTTCATTTCCTTTTTTAGCTAAGGTTTTGTCTATTTTTTTCAAACAACCAGCTCTTCAATTCATTACTTCACTGCTCCAATAATTATAATTCTTTTCCTTGTACCAGTTTTGGATTTGAATTGTTCTTGTTTCTCTAGGACCTTGAGGTACATTTCTAGGCTATTTATTTGAGCTCACTCTGCTTTTCTGATGTGGGTATTCACAACTGTACATTTTTTTCTTATTACTGCTTTCATTGTATACCACAGTTCAGATATGTTTTATTGATATTATTGTTTAATTTAGGAACTGTCTTATTTCTTCCCTGATTTATTCTGTGAGCAAGGCCTTTCCTAATTGACTCCAATTTCCTAATTGAATTTTTTTAAATCATCTTATAAAGCTCTATTACCTGATGTTTGTTTTCTTCTCCACTGGTGCTCCTTGAGTCTGCTTTGGGAGAGATGGAGACGGTGGGGCTTTTTGTTTCCTTGTTTGTTCATGTTATTATGTATACATATATGTTTTCCTCTCTTTGATGCTGAGCATTGAGATCAAATAGAATGAGGAGAGTTTGTTACTGATATGAACATAGCTTTACTTAAAACTATTTTCCAGTGATGTGTTCATGCCTTATTTGTCTGAGGATATTGTTCATCCCTACAACCTTCTCACCTTAATTATATTAGACCCTGTCATCATGATATAAGGAGAGAATTTCTATTGGTTATAACAACTTAAAGAGAACTGATCATATATCAATCACAAACATTAAAAGCTAGTTTGACAATTTCACCCTTTGGCCAATATCCTTTCCAGGACACAGGAACTATGAGCTTGTGGAAAGAGGGGTAGATGGAAGGAGATATGTCAATGTGAAGAGGGGAAGATACAAGATCTGTCAATGAGTAAAACAGACAGGAGTTCAGACTGTTGGAGTTACTTTATAACTGAGAAAAAGGGCTGGTGTAAGGGGCATTGGGAGAGTATTTGTGAAGTCAAGAAATGATAGGTGGCTGGCATCATATTTAGAGGTCGAAGGAGGCTAAATTTGCTGGTACCTGTTAGCATATTTGTTGGTAGTTTTATTTGGTTCCTCTGTTTAATTTATAGCCCTAGTTAGTTCTTATTCTCTAATGCACTTTTACAGTCTCCTATTTATGCCCTTAGATGGAGAGAGAGGACAGGAAGGCGAGGCTGGGAGTGGAGGCATGTGCCTGTAATCCCAGCACTCAAGAGGCTGAGCAAGAGGACGGCTGTGAGCCGGAGGCCAGCCTGGGCTCCACAGTGAGATCAGGGCCAGGGACAGACTCAGAAGGAGACAGACGGAGTTGAAAGGTAGGAGAGAAGGCACAGTGAGTGAAAGGGCAGGCCGAAAACGAAACCTTTGAAACTTTCAGTACCACAATCATCTAATAGCAAGAAAGAAAAATCAAAAGTAAAAAGAGTTATAAAATTAAAAAAGAATTTTAAAAAAGAGAAGAGACCATTACAGAAGCTTTGCACAGCAGTTAGCAGTAGTAAGCCGGGTTTTTCACACACATTTCGGTCCTGCAGAACCCCCTAGACCTGACGCTCCCTCCTAATTCATTTTGAGCTCTGGGCGAGCTTTCCTGCGGCCCTCCAGATTATCCTGATAGATGCGGAGGGTAAATCTCCCAGAGGTCACTGGGTCTTCCTTTCACAGGGTTTACCTGCCTATTTCTTAGGCGCCCGAGGCTGCTGCGGGAGTTCTGCTGTGGGAGTTCCGCTCCACGCTGTGAAGGCGTCAGCCCGCTCACTGCCTGTTGTTAGTTTGGTTTCGGTTTCGGTTTTTTGTTTTGTTTGAGGCAGGATCTCACCATGTAGCTGAGGCTGGTCCCCCACAATGATCTTCCCCCAAGTGCTGTCGCTACACCCAGCTCGCTCACTGGGTTGTTTCCTGGTTTTGCTGCAAGGCCGATGGCTCCACACACCGCCCTGTGTTTGCACATGGGAGAAACAAGCGGCTTATTTTGTTCTTGTGAGTTATTATCATGAGTCAATGATTACAGTTGTCTGTGTCGGGAACCCCTTCTCTCTCTCCCAGGTATCTTCGCTGCGTGCACGTTCAGGGGTCAGGAGCGGCAGCAGCTCGTGGCAATGAAATTTGACGCTCTGTTCTCAGTTTCTTTGAGTCCCTGGGCTGGAGTCCTGTGGCTGGCAGCTCCGGCGGGGAGGACGGCGTCCCTTCCCCCCAGGGGTAGGGTACCGTGGTCCAGGCCTAGGCAGGCTCCCCTCTCCCGCCCTCTAAACGCCAAGTTCTACTCCAGCTGCGTGGTCATTTCATTTATTGTCCCATATCCGATTTTATCTTTTGCCCTGTTCTCGGAGTAAATTGCTATTCCTCAGCCTCAAATCGGAGGTAGTGGACAACACCAACTCCTGTTAGTCGGTGGGGAATCGCCCTTGGGAGACTTTAGTCCACCAGGGGGAGCCAGATCCCAGCCGATGGCTCCGGAAATAGCTGTGGAGGAGAGAGGGAAGCTCCAGTCTGCGTTTGGGGCTTACGCGCGTATATAACATATGCAAACTTTGCATAACCATTAAAAAAATAAATTGGAAAACATGCATAAAACTAGATTGAAAAATAAAGCTAATAATATTTACATATATTAGCATGGTGTTAAATTATTTAAGTCAATTATACATGTATAAATATGCTAGAATATCATTCCTGCTGGAGGTAAAAGCCAGTTTCTTTTTTGAGTCAGGGTCTCGCTTTGTAGTTCAGGCTGGCCCTGAGCTCACTATGTAACCCAGGCAAGCCTCGAATTTAGCAGTCCTCCTGCCTCTGCCTCCCAAGTGCTGGGATTACAGGCGTGAGCCACCACACCCAGCATTCCAATTTTTAAACATGAAAAGCATTAACCATAAAAGGAAAGACTGAGCAAGTGCCACTGACACACAATAACAACTGCCATTTACCAAAAGACAACTTAAGAAAGTAGAAAATCATGTCACAGAATAAATATTTGCAATGTATTTAGCCAACAAGAATATATAAAGAAGTCATATAAGGGCCGGAGATTTAGCTCAGTGGTTCCGGCACCTGCCTCGCAAGTGCAAGGTCCTGAGTTCAATCCCAGTAACCACATACAATGCTGGGTGTGGTGATTCACGCCCACCAGCAATCAATACCACGTACCACAGTGCCAGGCGTGGTGGCTCACGCCTGTAATCCCAGCACTCGGGAGGCAGAGGCAGGAGGATTGCTGATTCCGAGGCTTGCCTGGGCTACATAGTGAGCTGAGGGCCAGCCTGAACTACAAAGCAAGACCCTGTCTCAAAAAAAAAAAAAAGTCATATAAGACTTGACTCTATTTGATATATAAGTCAAGTTGAAAGCAGAAAATTAATAGACAATGAATTTAACTAGATATTTAGCAAAGGATAATCTCGATGGCTAATAAAAAAAGGGTCTGCCAGACATCAGGGGAAAGGGCAGGTCCACCTCATTTATAACCAGAAAAATGCATTCTAAAGCCCCATGAATATTCCAGCACAGCTCCCAGGGTTTGCAAACTGAGCACCAATGGGAGTTTCCAGGCTGTGGACTAGTAGAGACGCTGTAGGACAGAGGTGAGAACTCTCCAGTAAACTGAAGCTACACATACCTTGACCCAGCAATTCCACCCCTGGGTATCTACCCTACCAAAAGGCCTGTACATAACCGAGGAGACATGTGCAAGAATGCTCCCCCAAATTGGAAACAATTCTTTTTGCACCAGAGAGACCTTCTGAAGAATCAGAGCATGGTCATGCAAAACAACAATGGAAGTAAGAGAACTGAAGGCAAATGCATCAATAACTACGTATTCAAAACATTTTTAAAAGCAGACACCAAAAAACACATACCATCTGAGTGTATTAATACATAGTTCAAACCTTGGGTAAAGTTATGGATCAAATCTAATAGCCTGCTTTTTTTAAATTATAGAATATATTTCCATTAATCCTGAAAAAACAGTAAATGTAAGTAGATGTGACTAATTTTATGTGTCAAGTTGGCTGCCCCGTGTTGCCTTGATATTTGGCCTAATCTGTTATTTTAGATAGTTCTGTGAGTGTGTTTTTGATAAGCTTAACATTTAAATCAGACGGTGAGTAAGGAAATTGCCTTCTCTAATGTGGATGGGCCTGATCCAATCACTTGAGGGCCTGATTAGTATAGAAGATCAACTGCCCCTGAGCAGGAGGAAATCCAACCAGACCTGAACAGTGATGCTGGCTCTGGTTTACTGACTCATCCTGCATGATGCTGGACTTATCTGTCTCCATAATTGTGTGAGCAGTTCCCTAAAATAAATCTCCCTTATTTCCTTTTCTCTGGAGAACCCTGACTGATACAAGGATAAAGGTGTTTTAATACTATATGATGAATAGATAGAAGATAATTGCTGTGAGCAAAAAGATTATGGTAGTAAATGACACAAAATTAAAATGAAAAGCAATTAAAGACGAAAATTTGCAAATGATACAGCAGATGAAGTTGGTGGGTATGAATAAAAATCAAGACAAAACTAGGTAAATATCAAAAATAAAACAATGTGAAAAAAAAATAAAAAAAATAAAACAATGTGAGTATGAGTGGAAGAGAGATCTTTAAAATAAAACAAACCACTGAACCTGGGATAGTAAAGATTGGGAATTGAAAAGGGAAGCGAAAACGCGACAAGGAAGTCAATAAAAGCAGAAGTCTGTGAACCGGGTGTGAGAAAAATTAAATCTCCCATAGTGTTGAGATCTGTTGCCATGGCAACATCCCTCTGAGACCTGCCCTTTCCCCTGGTGTCTGGCAGACCCCGGCCTGGCCATGACATATTTTTCTCTTTCAGAAAATATATCTTATTTTTAGTTGACATATAGTCATTTTATCTATTTATGGGGTATACTGTGACATTATAATACATGACATTTTAATGATCAGGTCGAGAAGCTGCCATCTCTACCTGCCTGTACCTGTCACGATGGAGCCATGACACCTCCATGTAAATGGCTGGAGTAGATTGGACTACTGGTATACCACCAACCTATGATGTCCACAGGCTGAAGCAGACGCTGATGTGCCTGTATCTTTCCTTACATATTTGTATGTTTACAGCATGAAGAGAATACTTTATATATTTTGAATCACATTGTGTCCTACATTATGTCATGAGTGTATTACTGAACATTTTTCAAGATTTGATGAGAAAATAGCATTCCTTCATGAGCATTCACTGAGGCGGTGGCTGTTCCACGAATGTTTGCTGAACACACACAAAGCTCCAGGTGTGTGTGGCTATTCAAGCTCCCCTGAGTTGGCAGCTGCCAGTGGCACAAATGGAGGAAGTCAGCAACTGCAGTAAAATAGGCATTTGTCCTGCTCAGAGGCGCCTGTCGATTTCCAAGCTCACTGCTACAGCAGGCAACTGAATTTACCTTTTGGAAGGAGGAGTACTTCTATATTTCAGATGATTGTATGGGTCGGAGTGTGGGACAAAAATCTACACATTTCGGGCCGGAGGGTTAGCTCAGTGGTTCTGGCACCTGCCTCGCAAGCTCAAGGTCCTGAGTTCGATCCCCGCTGACCACATACAATGCTGGGCGTGGAGACTCACCCCCACCAGCAATCAATACCATATACCACAGTGCTGGGCGTGGTGGCTCACGCCTGTCATCCCAGCACTCGGGAGGCAGAGGCAGGAGGATTGCTGAGTTCCAGGCTTGCCTGGGCTACATAGTGAGCTCAGGGCCAGCCTGGACTACAAAGCGAGACCCTGTCTCAAAAGAAAAAAAAAATCTAAACATTTCCACAAATCATGGGTTTCTGGTATAAACTTCACAGATAAGTCTTAGGACCATTATCTACCAGAGACAACACGGCAACTTTCTCCCCCAAACATATTCACAATTGTTCTAAATTCAAAGGCATATAATAATATATGCAATGAAAAGGTCGTTCCTACCACTTCATCCTCTGCTAGTATGTTCCTTATGTAACTGTTTTTATTAGTTTTTTGTGCATGACCCGAGACTTTATGCAGATATCAACATATACGCTTATTTTTTTCTTTCTCAGCATAAAATATAGCACGTAATGTATGTGCATTTTCACCTTACTTTTTGCACTTACCATTGCTTCCTGGGCACAGTTCCATACAAACACAGATCTTCCTTTCTTGATCTATTTCATTCCCATGGTCTTGTGTCTACGTAGTGTTCCGTTGTATAACTGACCTGACTTTGGCCAGTCATCCACCGACTGACATGTGAATTTATCATCAGACTTATTACCCCCAAATAATGCTGCATTCTCTAGCCTTGTACATATTTACTTTTGCAGCTGTAATTTAGTCAAAGCATAAGTATCATTTATGATCTGTATGATCTTCAACAAGGTTGTGATCAAGTCCGTTCTCACCAGCAATATTCCTGACCTCAACTTTAACCAGGAACCCAGGGCAATAGTTTATACATCTGCTCTATACCAGGCCCTGTGTCAAGCAAGTGTGCAAAGAATAAGATGCCTTCAGCGCCTGATTTCAATAGGGGGAGAAACAGGCTCATTGAGCAATCAGAGCAACAGTGCAAAGCACCACATCACAGCACATGAAGTACTATGAGAACATGAACAAGGAGTGTTTTGTCATCAAAGTCTTCGGAACGAGTAGCGATCAAGCTGGGCCTGAGAGGCAAATAGGTTGCCAAGGGGCAGAGGGATGTTCCAGAGAGAGAGGACCAGGAGCAGTTGTTGAGAGGGTTGTCCCCAGAGTAGCACTGATCAACCACTAGCACTACAGCTAGAGAGGCAGAAAATCTGGGGCAGGTTCAGTGTCACAGACAACCGCAAAGTCTTTTTCTTCATCCCCTAAGAACTGAGAAGTCAGGTGAGCTCCCAGCCACACTCTCTGTGCCTTCTCCTCCCTGGGCTCCAACTTGCCAGTCTGGCAATGTGTGCCTTCTTCCCTCAGGGAGGCCCTCGATGCCCTCCTTGCCTGCAGACCTCACAGTAGCCCTCAGGTGGACCAGCTGTGACGCAGCAAATGCTGTGACTGTCACTTGGATTTCCACTCAACTGCGTTAGAAACAAACTCCAGGTGTTAACACCTCCCATCCGAGCCTGTTGCGGAAGCATGATCAGAGAAGGGGAGGGCTGGCCAAGGGTGGGAACGCCAGGGGCTGCCCATCCAAGGGTGGCCGAGAGGGGCACAGAACAGGATAGGTCAAATAAGTATGGCAAGGTACTCAGACTCTTCAGTACCAGCTGTTCCTTACCTCAAGCCTCCCCATGTTCCGAAGAGAACCTGTGTGCGGCATTACCATTGAGATGAGTGAGACCTGTGCTGTAGCCCATGCCCAGGGAGCCACAGCCTCCCTACTGGGAAGCTCTTCTTGGGTTTGTCCTCTGTGAAAAGAACAAGTAGAAAGCCCTCTCCAGAGTATGAATCCACCTGCTTCTCTGCCTTTCCATCTATGGACCAAATTCTACAATTTAGACCCATGCGTTGCCGTAGGAAAATACTCTCCTTTGGAAAAACAGATCCTGGTAAGTACCTGGAGTTCACACTTAGAAGGGCTCTCTCGTGCCCATTGGTGAGCCAGGAGGCCCTGGATTCCAAGCCCAGTTACAGTCAACAAGTCTCCCCAACAGAGGACTCAGGTTGGCTGGCTCTGCTGGCAGATTCCACTCTAGCACAGCAAAATACAGTTCCCTTTTATGTAGAAGTCCCCTGTAAGACTACAACCCTAAGTAATTACAGAGAATAAAACTGGCCTCCTTTGAGCCCTGATTTTACATTCATCACTTTCATAGACATGGCCATGTTAAGGTTTCAAACGGCTCTTCAGTGTCACTACCCTTCTCACACGTGCATAGTACATAAGAGGAGAGTCAGGATTTGAACTCAGGCTTCTCTGACCCAGAGGGTCCACCCTGTTTCACGTTGTCCTCAAGCCATGAAGGGAGAACCAACCACTGGCTAATTCCTTCTGCCTCTGTCAGCGTCTAGGTGGTGTTCATACTGTAGTCACAAGAAAGCTTTCAGCTTCTGAACAAGAGGAAGACCAGGAAATGCTGAGGGGACTGCGGTTGCTGTCTCCAGACTACAAACAGGTAATGGGATATAAAGAAGACCTGCCCTCTTCACACTGGGTGTCGGCCTGTAGAAAGGTTATGGACGGCACAAGTGACCCTGCCTGCCGAGGAGCTCCAAATGCCCCAGCGGGAGGAGGCCACCATCAGCAAGCACGTAGAAAGGACGCAGCAGGCTCGAGCCCTGGACACTAAGCAGATTCCCTCCTACGCTGAAAGACGCGGGAGGCCAGGGTTTCCGGGCCCCACAGCGGTGCGAGAAGAAGGGGACCGTTGCACCAGCGATTACCGTGGCAATGTCAAGCGGGAGGGAAGGAAAGAGGAGGACAGCAAAGTCACAAGAAGACAGGAAATAAAAATGAATGTCGTTTTCAAGTCCAAAGAACCAAAAAAAATGTTTACCATGGCAATCCAGTGACTGCAAACCGTTCTTTGAAGTAAAGATACCAGAACGGTCTGCCACAGGCCTAACGAACCGAAATCTCCTGCCCGCGGCTGAATTCCCTGGAGACCTGATGCTCCTGGACCAGGACTTTAGTTCCCTGGACATCTACTGCAGTGATGTGTTTGACATCCGCCGCCTGTAAGAAGGAGAAGCTGCGCCTCGTGATTATTAAAGTTTCATTGATTCCCCAGGGTGCCCAAGCGTCCTTGTCCTTATTTCCTTCATCTACTGTGCCCTAGGCTGTCCCCCACCTTTCTTTCCCTTTGGGCACTTCGGCTTCCCTGGCCCTATCTGCTAATGTCCTCCATGTAAGACGCAATTGCTGGGGCTTCCTGGTTTCTGGCAACTCATAAACTTCACATCTCAACCGCACTGACAGCACAGGTCTCCCTGATCTCACCTGGTCTAACCAGCAGCAGGCTTCTCCATCTTCTTTTTCCTCTAGGACCTGTATCAGTTACCTATTTCTGTTTAAAAAAATAAAATCACTCCAAATTTTAGCAGCTTAGAATAATAACTAAGTCTCTCATTCTGTGGTCAGTTAGTCAGGCCGGGCCGAGCTGGGCATGTCTCCTGGCCATAGGTGATGTTATGTTTTGGACCAAGAATGTCCCCAAAGACTTGGTATGCTCCTAGGTGGGGATTTCAGAAGGTGTTGAATCATGTTTTAAAACTAAGGTTATACCTGCAGAGATACCATTGGTCATCTTTAACATTCCTTATAAATTCTTTACAAGAATGTTTCTTAAAGCTAATCTGAGTGAGCAGGGCCTAGAAGAGGACGATGGGAATGACCGGTGACTGGGACTGGGGGTCTACTGAGGCATAATTATAAAATACTTGTGAAACTAGAAAGGGGAGGGGAATGCATAGTACCTTGAGCTACTAAGTGTCATGGAATTCCGTAGTTAAAGTGATTATTTTTATGTACATGAGTAGAAAAATAATAAAGCAAAATGAGTGAATTTTTTATCTGATTATTGATTTCACTGGCTGTTACTATTAACATTTATTCACCAAATGTTGTGTAATTTTGATTCATGGGTCCGTGCTGAGCGGGAGGCGTTGTATTAGTGACTTCATTCTGTCTCTCCCTCCTTCCTCTGCTCTGGCTCTCGCCCAGCTTCCCCTCCATGCTCCTCCTCAGGGGTCAATGGCTTCACAGGAGCCTCCGAGTGGCTCCTTCCCGGGCCCACAGCTCGGAGCCAGTAGCACTCTGCCACGGTGATGGGGGAACGAGGGCAGAAATGACCACCCGGGCTGGAGAGAGTGGGCTTTTGTTGGCCTCTCTCGGCTAGTCGGCTGGGTCCATTTACTTCGGTGCCCGACCAGTGAGCTCGCCCAGCCCCGCAGGAACCCCAGCTTCAGCTGGCTCACCACTTTAGCTTCCACCATTTCTGGACCTTGGAAGCCTTGCTCTTCTGTCTGCACCTGAGCTTTTGTTTTCTCCTTTTGTACGCCATGTTATCTCTTGGTGTTGGCCGCTGAATCAAACACATCAAACGCGGTGTCTCGAGTGACTAGCCATGTCCCTCCGCATCGCAGCCCACTGGGAGGAAGACTGCGAGATGCCCAACCCCACTGGACTGACGGGAGGAAGCTCCTCAAGTGAAGACACAATTTGAAACGTACTTCACAACGCAGCGAAGTCTTTTTCTATTTCTCTGCAACTGTTTTTTATATTTTACTCCAGCTGAAACACTTCCAGTTCATCCGCCTTTTTCTCCAGTGATGACATCAACGTCCCCCTCTGTGCCACATGGAGAAGCAGGCACATATTCACAAACCGGGGGACAAACTCTGACACAAGTCCCGGGGCTGGTCCACTAAGCTCTCTGAGGTTGGTCTTGCTGCCCTCAGGCTTGCGGATGCAGGCCAGCTGTGGCCTCCTGAAGGGAGAAGACAACACCAAACCCCTTCTTTTCTCTCTGAGCTAGCCTGCCCTTCACAAAGCACTCGGGCGAAATTCTGCACCTCCAGGGATCTTCTCCTGGAATGGAATTCCCTTAACTTCAGAGTCTCGGGACCCTCAGTCCACCAGGTGTCCCTCACCCCCAAGACATTCCTTCTTCTATTTCTTGGCAGGGCAAAGGCTGTCATTACTGTCCCACAGTGAGGAATAAACCATGCACATGCCTAACTCAGTGCTACAAGGAATGCTTGAAGACACTTTCCAGATCTGTGTGCTGAAGTCCTGCTCTACATACCTCAGAATGTGATTGTATTTGAAGATATCCCTAACAAGATAATTAAGATCCAGGTGTGGTGGTGCATGCCTATAATCCCAGATCTCTGAGACAGTGGGGCAGGAGGATCACAAATATGAGTTTAACCTGCAGAAGTTAGTGACTTAGCAAAGCTCTCTCTCAAAACAAAAACTAAGGGCTATGGCCAGGCTTGGTGGCTCACGCCTGTAATCCCAGCACTCGGGAGGCAGAGGCAGGAGGATTGCTGAGTTCGAGGCTTGCCTGGACTATATAGTGAGCCCAGGGCCAGCCTGAACTACAAAGTGAGACCCTGTTTCAAAAATAAATAAATAAGGGCTATGAATGTAGTTCAGGACAAAGGTTCTGGGTTTGATCCCATGTGCCACTAAAAAGGGAAACAAGGTTAAATGAGGCATAAGAGTGTCTTCAAACCCAATACGATTGGTGTCCTTAGAAGAACAAGGAGTAGGACACAGTCATACAGAGGAAAGACCATGTTAGAACATACGAAGAAGGCAGTCAACCCTGCGTGTACCTTGACACTGGAATTTAGGGCTTCAGAGTTGTAATATAAGTTTTGTTGTTTAAGCCACTTAGTCTGTAGCACCCCTAGCAAACTAATGTACCAGTACATATGCACAGGTATGCACACATACACACATGTGCACACACACATACACACACACACATACACACACACACATGACCTTATGCTTATGAAACTCATACTCTCTTTCCAGGCCTGAATAAAACTTGATATTTTCTCATCTTTCTAGGTTAATCTCTAGGAACCAAAATCAACAAAATGACCCAGACGTCTACCCAAGACATGGATGGTCTTGAAAAGTTCTCTATATGGGTGATCAAGGAACATCCCAGATACTTCTAGGAGTTACAAGTTTGACCTCAGGCTCCTTCCAGTCTGCTGCATTCGGTGCAGCCTGGACCTCTGCCCCGCTGCCTCGGTTCCAAGCCTGTGGCCACCAGCCACCCCGATTTGTCTGAGGGGAGCCAGTACGCGGAACCTTCAGTGTGAGAGTGGGAAAGCCTCGCGTAAATAGCCCCAGAGTGGCCCTACTAGTAAAGTGATTTGAGGAAAGTAAATGCAAATGAAAGCCCATTACCAAAGCAGTGGAGAGGGACATAGATTTTATGACCGCATGGCTCTTCCATGCCACGGGGCCAACCAGGTCCCCTAGCAAACCCGAGAAGAGAGCCCTGTCAATGATCTTACACAGCCAAACTTCCCTTCCTACTGTCTGCTCCCTCCTAACTTCGGGCAGAATCATCTGTATGGGAGGAAGGT
This sequence comes from Thryonomys swinderianus, assembly GCA_004025085.1. NCBI lineage: Eukaryota > Metazoa > Chordata > Mammalia > Rodentia > Thryonomyidae > Thryonomys > Thryonomys swinderianus. The sequence continues at coordinate 1,022 of PVIC010043493.1, read as the reverse complement.
GTCTTGTCAAGAGGTACTGTGGGTCTCTGTCCCGAGAGGTGTCTGCTCCTGCACTCTCTGTGAGCCCCGATACCTCAGGCCCCCAGCACTCATAAGCAGGAAGAGCCCGAACTTGACACCATAGTTGACGCCTCAGGCCGGCCCTCAGGTCCCCAACACTTGCCACCTTATATACTGAAGACTGTGCTGGGTGCAAAAGGAGGAGGCAGGCTGACTGAGGAGAAGTGTGCACCGCATCGGGTCACAGGAAAGCCAACCGCTACCCACCTTGGTCCGGGCGACTGTGGCCTAATAGGCTTTAAATGGGGATGGAGCAAGTTGGGAAAAATTTCACCCCTGTAAGACACTCACTGCTAACTCTGTGAGTCTTGGAGCTTAATGCTGTGTGTCATAACTCCACATGGTGGCCTTGCTCTTTGTGGATCCATCGCTTACCCTTGCAGCTTTAGCCTCTGGAAAATTAGTCTCTTTTCAGAGTAGAGAATCCAATTCTGTTTCCTTAAGGCAAAAGAAAAGTAGCAGCGACACAGAAACAAAAACAAACGCATAGAACCTACCTTGGAAGCACAAGGGCCCGAGTTCGATACCTGGTACCACAAAAAAAAAAAAAAAAAAAAAAACCCTCACGGAAAATTTTCCTGTACTGGACAACAACTGGCAACCAAAGAAATCAGGTACTGGGCCAGAGATTTAGCTCAGTGGTTCCAGAGCTCTAGCAAGTGTAAGGTCCGTGGTTCAATCCCCGGTAACCACATACAACAATACCGAGCGTGGTGACTCATGCCCACCGGCAATCAGTACCACATACCACAAATGCTGTGCTTGGTGGCTCAAGACTGTAATCCCAGCACTCGGGAGGCAGAGGCAGGAGGATTACTGAGTTCAAGGCTTGCCCTGAGCTGCATAGCTCAGGGCAGCCTGAACTACAAAGCAAGACCATGTCTCAAAAAAAGGAAGGAAGGAAGGAGAGAGAGAGAGAGAGAGAGAGAGAGAGAGAGAGAGAGAGAGAGAGAGAGAGAGAG
>PVIC010043492.1:0-15253 GCA_004025085.1 Thryonomys swinderianus | reverse complement strand
TTTTTTTTTGCTTTTTGGAGACAGGGTCTTGCTTTGTAGTTCAGGCTGGCCCTGAGCTCACTATGGTGCCCAGGCAAGCCGCCGTGAACTCAGCAATCCTCCTGTCTCTGCCTCCCGAGTGCTGGGATTACAGGCGTGAGCCACCATGCCCAGCATTATATGTGGTAACCGGGGATCGAACTCAGGTCCTTACGCTTGCAAGGCAGGCGCCGGAACCACTGAGCTAACCCTCCGGCCCGAGGATGACTATGATTTTTTAAAAAAGATAAAATAAGTGATGGGGATATAAAGCATTGGAGCATTTATACATTGCTACCATTACTATAAAATGATTCAACAATTTTGCAAAACAATCTGAGAGTTCTTTAAAATATTAATAGAATTATCATGTGACCAGATAATTCTGCTCCTACATATATTATGAGTAAAAATAAAAACACAACTACACAAAAACTTATGCAAGAACTTTTACAGTAGTTCTGTTCACAGCAGCAAAAAGTGAAAACAATACAAACATCCAACAATTTCTAGCCGGATAAACAAAATGTATTATGTTCATACAAAGGAATATCAGTCAATAATAAAGGGACCAAAGTACTGACAGGTGCTACACTATGGATAACCCTTGAAAAAAAAATACACTAACTGAAATAAGCCTGACTGAGAGAGCTAAATAATGTATGATTCCATTTACATGAAATGTTCATAACAGGCAAATTGATGGAGACAGAAAGTAGATTTGTGGTTTGTAGAGAGAAAGGAGGAAAGGATGAAGAGTGAATAAAGGATTTTCTTTTGGGGATGATAGAAATGTTCTAAAGTTGATTATGGTGATAATTTCACAACTCTGAAAATATGTTACAAAGCAGTATAAATGAATTGTATTCTGTGGAAATTTTTTTTATTAATAAAACTATAGCAAGACAAAAGCATGAAGCCACAAACTTTTCAACAAGAGGCATGTTATGAGCTGGGAAGCGATAGACCCATCACCCTCTCCCAGCAGACCATGACTGTTACAGACAGCATGTGTGTTTGTTACAGCTGGCTGGGGTCACTGAACAGCCTTCATCAGAACAGGTTTTCTCTATGTGATGATAGCTTGCCAGTGCGGTTTGTTGTTAGAGTATTAAGAAATAGGATTTTACTGGGTAGGATTATGCCATCATAGAAGGATGATGTTGGCCTTTTTCTCTTTTGCTTTCTTCTTTTTGTTCTTCCATCTTCTGCTTTATGAGAACAAAGTGTTCCTTCCTCCTGGATGGATGGTATCCAAGATGCCATCTTAGAATCAGAGTCACCAAACCTGCTGGTGGATTTCCTGGCCTGCAGAACTGCAAGCCAGTAAATTTCCATTCATTATGAATCACCAGTCTGTGATATTCTGTTATATCAGCAAAAACCTGTTGAGAACAATCCTAATTGGGAGAAACAATTGCACAATCAGACTATGACTGGACCAAACTTCCCTGTCTGTGGATAGACTTGGAAACTTGACTCTTGTCTTCACCTCTGGTGGAAACAGGAACTCCAGTGGTCCCACATGTTGTGATGCTCCAGGGCATAACTACACCAGGATATATATAATTCCTCAAGGACTATTGTTGGGGGATGTCTGTCCTGCCCTCTGGGTCTTTTGAGTCCTTGGTTACTCAAGATGTACAGAATAAATGGTGTGGGAAGTTTGTCATCTTTGCTACCCAGAGCACCATGGATCAGGCCCAAGCTTAGCTTCTTTTCTAAACCTGACCCTATTAATTATTTTTCCTTGTGCCATCAGACTCACAGGAGACTAGAAGTTAACCGCAAAGGTTCTAGTTATGTCCCCTTCCCCTGTTTCCTACAAAAACCAGACTAAGATATTTGACTATGTAGGGAAAAGGCAAATATTCATGGCCTCCTTGGTATATGATTTAACCAGTAGATTCAAAACTGTTATAAAAATATTTCCTGTAGTATTGTACACAACCTGTGCTTGAACAAATTCTCACTGTAGAATGTTCAAACAAGTAAGAAGTATTTGGAGTAAAACATGAAAGTGTAAAAGCTCTTCTTTACCAGCCTCCTACTCTACATATTATCCTCCCTGGAAGTAACCACTGAAAACAACTGGTGCATGTTTCTAGCATCTGTATCTATCTATCTATCTATCCATCTATCTATCTATCTATCTATCTATCTATCTATCTATCTATCTATCTATCTATCTATCTATCATCTATCTCTTTGTTTTATAAATGGGGCTACCCTATATACATTAATATAATGTACAATTTAAAACTGAGAATGTGTCCCAAAGGTCTTCCCATGCATTTTATCAGCTCTATAATATTTTTTGGTGTGCATAGATTGACTGTTATTAAAGAATGTTAGATTGTTCTCAATTTATCACTTTTATAAAACAATGATAAAGGAGTTTGTGACATACATCTTTGTACATAAGTACAAGTATTTCTGCAGAATGATATCCAAAAGGGTTAGTCAGATTTATTTTGCTCTGATAAAAGTTGACACTTTCAACTCATAAAGAGGAAACATTTCTTTTGTCTGTTTTAGAGATTTCAGTCCAGGATCACTTGATTCACAGTTTTGGGCATATGGTGACCCAATACATCCTGGCAGGAGTGTGTGGCAGAGAAAGTCCTCATCTTGTGATGGACAGGCAACAGAAAGAAAGAGGGAAAGCTGTACAAGCTCTAATATTTCTTTCAAGGACACGCTGTGTCCTTGAAAGGACCCAGCACAGTGCAGTGACCTAACTTCTTCCCACTAGGCTCTCTTCCTAAAGGTTCCACACCCCTGCCCCCGGTACCATAGCAATGACCAATCATTTAACATGTGAGTCTCAAGGAGACGTTTATGATCCAAACCATTTTAAAAAACCTACAGTGTTGAGTTGAAGAAAATGCACATCTTAGACTTTTTTTTTTTAACTGTTAAAACCTTTTTCTTGAACTTTTACCTCAAAGTCCAACATACAGAAACTTAAGAGAGGAAATGCACTGAGTTATGGCAAGGAAGCAGCACTTTGAAACTCCAGCCCTTAGCATCTCTCGGAGAGTGACCTCTCCCAGACTCCAGGTACCTTTAAGGAGATGCTAGGGGTTCCACAGAATATAGTTTGGAAACCACTGCTTTAACTAACGTGTTATGTTTCAGACTGTAAGGTTGGTTTCCAAGCATAATTTATAGAGTAAGTTAATTCCAAATCAGAGTTGCAGTTCTGTGTAAGAGTACTGTATTGTTTTATGTCACCCACTTGGGCCACTGTCAGCCAGGAAGACCTGTTAAAGTGATGAGAGCGCCACAGGGGAGGGTCTTTGATGGAGTGAACTTTCAGGATGCATATATTGCCATCCACTAAAGGAAGACATATGGATAGCACTAAGCCTTCTGCCATCTGACACAAAACACAGGTGATACTTCTTGATTCTGAAGAAAGCCATAAGAAATGAACTGCAAGAGCATAAAATACTTCAACAGCGACTTATTTCAAAGACACTAACATCATTTAGCTTTGAAATTATTATAAACGTTTACAACTAATAGTTTTTAGTTTCAATTTATAGGAGAAAATGTAATTTAGGTAAAACCTGCAAAGTAGAAGGCACTTACTATCTGGCTAAAGTTGCACAGATATTTCAGAAAATATAACAACAGAATGCAAACACCTTCAGAAATCTCTCATTCCCACTTCCTGTCATAACCATAGTTCCTCCCTTGAAAGCAGAGCTTGTTTTTGTCTTTCTATTCCTCGGGCCTTGCATGATTCAATACATTTTCATAAATGCACGTAAAAACAAAAGGTACCCTGAAACCTGATGGCACTGTCTCCAAGAAAAGACAGAGTGTGTCATTTAATTAAAACTTTCTGCCCACATAAAAGCAGGTATAAATAAAAGGACAGGCCTTTTTGAAAAGTAATTTTCCTTTAAAATTAAAAAATAGGGCCGGAGATTTAGCTCAGTAGTTCCAGCGCTTGCCTCGCAAGCGCAAGGTCCTGAGTTCGATCCTGGTAACCACATAGAATGCTGGGTGTGGAGACTCATGCCCACCAACAATCAATACCACACACCACAGTGCTGGGCGTGGTGGCTCATGCCTGTCATCACAGCACTTGGGAGGCAGAGACAGGAGTATTGCTGAGTTCGTGACGGCTTGCCTGGGCTACATAGTGAGCTCAGAGCCAGCCTGAACTACAAAGCGAGACCCTCTCTCAAAAAAAAAAAAAAAATTAAAAAATAAGTATGTCAGGCCAGGGATTAGCTCAGTGGTTCCGGCATCTGCCTGGCAAGTGTGAGGTCCCAAATTCAGTCCCTGGTACCACATACCCCAGTGCTGGCTGTGGCTGCTCATGCTTATCATCCCAGTAGTCAGGAGGCAGAGGCGGGGGGAGGGCTGAGTTTGAGGCTGGCCTGAGCTACATAATGAGTTCAGGGCCAGCCTGAACTACAAAGCGAGATCTTGTCTCAAAAAAAAAAAATGTCACCTATAAAATCTGCAAATACTGTAGAAAGATATAAAATGGAAAGCGAGAGTCTTCCTTCACCTACCTGTCTACAGCTTGAGTTCCAATATCCAGAGATAGTTTCTGTTAACAGGTTTTTGTTGTTGTTGTTGTTGTTAATTTTAAGTGATTTTGTGCATTTATAAGTCTTTCTTTAGTGAGTACTTCTGCTCTTTTTGGCCTCAAAACATCAACATTTGCTCCATATTGTGAGAATTCCCGCCAAATACAGTCATCTCTTCATCTGTAGGAGCTACTTTCCAAGACCTAAGTTGGTGCCTAAAGCAACAGATGGTGCCAAACTCTATATACTGTGGGCTTTTTCTTATAGAAGCCTGTGATAGCATTTAACCAACAACTTAGACTTGGTAACAGATTAACTCTCAATATAATGCAGTAGAGCCATTATAGTGTAATAAAAGTCATTTAAAGCTGATCAACTGTTTATTTCTAGAACTTTTTCCTTAGGATGTTTTAGGTCGAGGCTGACATCAGGTGCACACAATGCTAGAGAGTGAAACTGAAAAGTAGAAACTACCATACTTGCTGGGCCAGAGAGTGCTTCTCTGGGTAGCAGCTGATATAGCAGGTGTCCTCTTTCCCGGCACCTCTTGGGGTGAAGGTGTAAATACACATCCCACCTTTTATTATTAGCCCCTAGTCTTTAGGAGTCAGTCACCGAAAACAGGTCACAGGCGCAGTCCATGTTAGTGAAGATGGGGGCAGGGCCACCAGAGTAAGTGGAGGTAGCAGGACTTTAGGGGTGCCAGAGGGGCACCAGTAACATCAGAGGACTCCCTGTTGCAGGGGAAGCTGTGTGGTGTGTCTTGGAGCACTGTGTCTGGCACTGTGGTTCAAAGCCTGACGGTCCCAAAGAAAAGCACTGTATTTGCTTTGCCTACCTTTCTCCAGATCCCTCTTGACTGTTCTCCGTGCTCCCATCTCCTAGCATCTCCAAGTGCTTTCATTTCCAAACAACGAGCTCTACATCTTTCTCTCAAAGAGGATCCTCTGGCTCCTGGAGTTAGCTTTTGCCAGGATGTGTGGACAATGGCAAGCCCTGGGAAGGTACATCTTGGATCAGCCATTCCCAGTGACTGACAGGTACAGAGTAGGAAAGCCTAGTCTTAGGGCTCGGCCAGGGCAACACTGAAACATTAGTTTTGCTAAATATTCCTCTCTGCAAATAAGCTGAAAACACATTCTCTTATGTTTGTACCCTGGCTGTGTTTTCACACCTTCCCTTCGCTGCTCTTGCTGATTTCTCCTGGAATTATTTAATGAGTTGTTAGAACACAACCTGCAAGATCCACCGCCAAAAGATTGTGCATCAGTCAAATCCTTTTATATATATATTTTAAAAATCCTTACCTTTTATCTAAATTAACATAGGCTGGTTTCTCTTGCTTACAATTCAGTATAGATACATCCACACATTTATATACATATATGAAAGTCAAAATATACCTTTCTTTTTGTTTTAGTTTCTTGAGAAAGGGTTTCAGTTTGTAGTTCAAGGTGGCCCTGAACTCACTGTGTAGCCCAAGCTACCCTCAAACTCTGCAATCCTCCTGTCTCTGCCTCTAGAGTGCTGGGATTAGAGGCATGAGCCACCACGCCAGGCCAAAATGTACCTTTAAAGATAGATATCACAAAAATAGTAGATAGTATCACAAAAATACCCTACATTCTTATTCTTTGCTTTTTTAGTAGTCACTTATTTACCTTTATTTTTCATCTTGATGTGTCTACCAATGCAAAGATTCTTCTTGCCCCTTTTCTAATGCTTCCTTGAGTTTTTCATCCATCTAGCTTGGGCAGAACTGGCCCCAGTTAGCTCTAGAGATGATATATAATTGCTTTAAAACAATCTACCTGCATTGCTCAGAACTCAGATTGGTTTGTGAGATGGTTACAAGAACAAACGTGGCCTATGAGGGGGGGGGGATGATTCTGAGCCTTTTATTTAAGCTGTAGCTCCATCTCTGTTTGAATAAGAAATATATATGTACCTCATAAATACAGGCAGAGATTCTGGGACTACGAACAAGGAGGCTACAGGGTCCTAGACTCTTCTACAGTTAGTGGAAGCAAGAAATTCAAAGAGGGATATGCTTTTTGAGTCCTGAATAAAGCCTGGCCTGAAGGGCTGTTCAGTTTTGTAGCCCAACACATTTCTTTCTTTGTTTCTTTCAGAATTTCTGTTGGGTTTTCTGTGACTTTCACCCTGTAGATCTGTTACAAAGTTTAGTGATTTAGTAGATGAAAAATACTTCAAGCCACGCCTGGCACATGGCATCCACTAAACATTGAGATGAGAAATGGCAAATGTATTGTTTGTGATACAAAAATTTTCAATGTGCCATGTTTGTCTCTTCATAAAGTCTTTATCCATTCACTGTTTCTTTCTGATCTAAACACCCTTGCAGACTCCTACCACTTCCTTACCCCCATTTTCTTTTCATTCTGTGTCAGTCAGGTTCATGTTATTGCACCAAAATACCCAGCTCAATTAATTTATAAAGAGAAAAGATCTATTTTGCTCACAGCCTGGAGACCCAACTCCAAAACCCAGGGGGCCACTGGCCTGGCGTCTGACGATGGATGGCAGTGACAAGATGAGGCAGAAAAGGGGGGGGGGTGGTTGGTTTAACAGCTTCTCAGTAGGAGCCACCTCACAAAGGCCCATGAAGACCAACACCAGCACCCTGAAGACCAAGCCTTTACCTATGGACCTTTGAGAGACATTCACCCAATCAGATCATGTTCTTTCTCCCCCTTCCCCCCACCCTTTCCCTTCCCCCTCCTTCTCCCTCTCTCTCTCTGGTACCAGTGATCAAGCTTGTGGCCTTGTACTTGACAGGCAGGGACCCGAACCAATGAGCTAAATACCAGGTGATGTTCTCTCATTCTTTCCCTTAGTCACTCATTTTTCTCACCTTTCTTCCCTTCCCAAACCTCTTCAGGGGTCTGGAGGATACAGAGTATACACAATCAGGGAGAAAAGCTTTGGAATATGATAATAATCTTTCACACCTCTCAAATCCAGTCTCTTTTGTCTTCAGTCTAATTTGTTTCTCTTACTACATGGTGCTTTGAGTCTTTGTTGTTAACAAGCAAATAATTATGAAAAGTTGAAATAGTCATGCTATACTAGTTATGAAAGCATGTAGCCTCTCAGATGTTTAGTGAATAAATCCAGAAGATAGACTTCCCTTCTTTTTGGTTCAGGCACTTACCAAGAGTTCTATTTTAAAACTCTTGAAAGTATTTTCCTTTACATAGAAATCTTTCCATCAAATATTTATAATATATAAGCAAGCATTCCTCTTTTGCTCAGATGAGCAATACCATAGTAAGAAAAGTGTTTGAGTGACTTCACAGTAGAGATGAGTGAATTTTTAATGACTTAGCATCAGAACATCAGGATAGAATTTCTTCTGTGGTCCAGTCCTTGCCTTAAAATGTGCATTTCTTGGTCTGGAGATTTTGCTCGGTGGTTCCAGTGCCTACCTCGCAAGTGCAAGGTCCCTGGTTCAATCCCCGGTAACCACATACAACAATACTGGACATAGTGACTCATGCCCACCAGCAGTCAGTACCTCATACCACAGATGCTGGGCTTGGTGGTTCAAGCCTGTAATCCCAGCACTTGGGAGGCAGAAGCAGGAGGATTGCTGAGTTCAAGGCTTGCCTGGGCTACATAGTGAGACCTTGTCTCAAAAAAAAATGCATTTCTTTCAACTCTTTTTATAAGAAGAATGAAATTATATGAATATTGATAGAATATAATATTGTGTTATAAATACAGTATAGTCCCTCAGGACAGTATGTACAGCGACATCTTCAGTGGTGACATTCTAGATTAAATTCTCAAGTCTAGTGAAAGGACAAAATGATTCAAAAGATAATGATTTTTTCATGAACCACTTGATGTGGTTCCAATGTATTATTTCAAGTTTATGGCACTATTCAAAAATGTTCATATTCCAACTTTTAGTCCATTCATAATTTATTTGCTCATATGTACAGTCAATCAATAGAGTGTCCACTATACACAGAGCACTATCCTAAGTAATGACAAGGAGGAAACAAGACCTACCAAGTCCCTTTGCCTACAGAGCTTACAGTTGGGAAGGGGCAGGCTCACTGTAAAATTAACTCTGAAAATAATGTAAAAATAAGAAAATATGGAGCAAGGAGAGAGAAAGCACATGACCAAAGAAGGGAATGGTTAGTTGTGAGGAAGTCACAGAAACTTGATGTGCTTGTGTCACTTCCATTAGTCACCTGGAAGGGTATATGAAAGGATCAGGGAAACGTAAGGCAGAGATTTAACATAGGGCCACAGAGAACACCAGCATAGGATTTCAAACTTGCCATTATTTGATTGTGGTTTCAGTGTCCCCTGAGCTTTTATTGTGATATGAGGTTTGGTCTCCCCAGTTAATGTTACTGTGAGGTAGCAGAATTTTAAGGTGGGGCTCAGTGGTAAATCCTCAAGTCATAGAGGGGTAATCTTGGAAGATAGCTCTCCATCCAGATCTTTCATTCTTATTATAAAAGAAACCAGTCTATCCCAACCCAGCTGCCTGCTTTATGCTCAAGATGGAAGTGATTCCCCCAACTTGGCCCCTGATATACTCACCATCAGATATTCAGTATGAGGTCTTTACCAGAATGGAGCCAGTGCAGGTACATGGCCTCGAGTCTCCTAACCTGTGAGTTAAATGAACCTCTTCTTCCTCTTCCTCTGCTTCTTCCTCTTCTTTGTCTTCTTCTTAAGTAAATTGTTAGATATTCTATTACATATATGCATTATATACAAAGTGAACTATTTTGCTGGTGGTCAAAAGGGGAAGTTATTTATAGAGACTTAAAAGATTAAATCTAGGTTTTAGGGATTTTAATACTAGAATGGTACTGTGAGTTTTAATTATGGTGTCGGCTTGAATAGGAAATATTCAAGAAATATTGGTTAGGCACAGTTCTGGATGTGCTTGGGTGACTGATATACTGTAGGCTGGAGCCTGAACCTCTGGACGTGTGGCACTAGCCAGTAGGTTTGCACTCTGGATAGGATAAAAAGGTAAAGAAAGAACTTTCTTTTTAAAGTGATTTTTTTTTTTTTTTTTTGAGACTGGGTCTCACTTTGTAGTTCAGGCTGGCCCTGAGCTCACTATGGTGCCCAGGCAAGCCGCCGTGAACTCAGCAATCCTCCTGTCTCTGCCTCCCAAGTGCTGGGATAACAGGCGTGAGCCACCACGCCCGGCATTGTGGTATGCGGTGTTGATTGTTGGTGGGTGTGAGTCTCCACGCCCAGCATTATATGTGGTTACCGGGGATCGGACTCAGGACCTTGCACTTGCGAGGCAGGCGCCGGAACCACTGAGCTAACCCTCCGGCCCCTTAAAGTGAATTCTTTATTGGTGCATTTTATATACAGTTCACAATCACACACAATATTGGGGAATTTGTACCAGTATATGATACAAGTTAATTCTCATTTTACTCATATTCCTACCCACCCACAACTCCCCATGCCTTATATACATACTGTTTTATTTTCTTTCAGAATCATATTTATTCTTTCCCCTCCATATGTTACTACACCAAATTCCTTTTGGATGTTTCCTATTTTACAAAAACTATCATACATTCTAGAACTCATTTACATCTACAGGTTTTCATACCAAAGAAAAGATCCGATATTTGCACAACTGTGATCTATTTATTTCACACATTAGTGTGTCCTCCAGGTGTATCCATTTGCACATAAATGAATGAAACTTGTCATTTTTATGGCAGAGTAATACTCCATTTTATTAAAAAACCGCATCTTCACTGGGCGTGGTGGCTCACACCTGTAATCCCAGCACTCGGGAGGCAGAGACAGGAGGATTGCTGAGTTTGAGGCTTGCCTGGGCTACATAGTGAGCTCAGAGCCAGCCTGAACTACAAAGCAAGACCCTGTCTCCAAAAAAAAAAAAAAAAAAACTGAAACCTTTCACACTAAGATCAGGAACAAGACAAGGATGTCCGCTGTCACTGCTCCTGTCCAATATAGTGCTAGAAGCATTAGCCATTGCAATTAGACAAGAGAAGTAAATAAAAGGAATAAAGATAGGAAAAGAAGATAAACTGCCATTATTTGCTGATGACATGATACTCTATCTAGAAAATCCTAAAAAATCCACCAAACAACTGCTGGACCTAATCAGCAAATTTAGTAGTATAGCTGAATACAAGGTCAAAGCTCAAAAATCAATCATATATATTTTTTTTGAGACAGTCACTCAATGCTTTGTAGTTCAGGCTGGCCCTGAGCTCACTATGTAGCCCAGGCAAGCCTTGAACTCAGCAATCCTCCTGCCTCTGCCTCTCAAGTGGTGGGAGTACAGGCTTGAGCCACCACACCCAGCATTGCGGTATGTGGTACTGATTGCTGGTGGGCATGAGTCACCATGTCTAGTATTGTTCTATGTGGTTACCAGGGATCGAACTAGGGACCTTGCGCTTTCTAGACAGGGCTGGAACCACTGAGCTAAATCTCTGGCCCATGTTTCACCATTCTTCTAATCTCATGAAGTTGCAGCACATACTGAAAAATAATGTATTTGTTATGACCCTAATTAAGGGAGATTTAGTGCTGTAGCAAGCTCCTTTCTCACTCACTGTGGCCTAAGATCTTGGATTCTTTTAAAAGTTGAAGCAGAAAACTAGAGTAAGTTACATATACCTGCTGCCCAAAGGAGTAACAGTTCCCTTTTACTTGTTCTTAAACACCATCACTCTACTCATCAACAGGCTGCTCCATTGTAGGACACAGTGGCACATAGCCAGACATTATGTCACATAGTCTAGAAAGGGAAAAAAGAGACGTAGAGAGAAAAGGAAAAAAGCAGGGGGTATTTTTCTGTTTTATTAAAGACCTAACCCAAAACTTTTACAGAATTAAATAAATATAAATTACACTCCAAAGACTGTTTCTGATTAGGCAAAGGTTTCAGTGTTGTGGCTGGTACTGGTTCACTTATTCTATGCAAAGGAAAATGCAGACATCATGAATTTCAGCAGCACATTGAAGTCCTTTGTGATGGCACTAAATCTCAGCTGACTTCCAGGTGTGCTCTCGGAGACTGGGGCTGGGGTGAAGTGTGTCCTAACCTGCCCCTGCTCTGCAGGCTTCCCTCGCCGTGGCTCTCCTCAGGGTTCCTCTGTCTTCCACTGGTCAATTGTGCCCGTGTATTGGCTTTTCTTTTTTTTTAAATTGAGTTCTTTATTGGTATATTTTATATACAGCTCACAATCACACTCAACATTGGGGAATTTGTACCAGTATAAGATAGAAGTTAATTCTCATTTTTGCCCATATCCCTACCCACCCACAAGCCCCACCCCTTATATACATGTGATTTCTTTTTCTTTCCAAATCATATTTATTCTTTCCCCTCATTACATTCCCCCACCACATTCCCTTTGAATATTTCCTATTTTACAAAATCTATCATACATTCTAGAACTCATTTACATCTTCAGGTTCTCATACTGCACTGACTTTTCTATAGTCAACTAGGAAAATGGATACTGTCAGAGCTAACAGTCCTTTCCAATACCTTTCTTTAGGGCATTGCCTACACACTAGACTGATTTTATTACTAACATGGTATGTTCCATGTTCCAGATACCACAGGGTTTGTCCTTCCTTCCTTCTCTGTTTTCTACTTCCACTTCACACTGAAATTCTTTCTTTTTCCCCTTTCACTTGCTCACAAACTCCCTCTCTTCTTTCCTCCATCTCTCCTTTCCCTACTTTTTAAAGGGGAAGTTATGTCATTTCATATTATGAAAGTGAAGAACAATTAAAAGAGGACTTGTGGCCGGGCGTGGTGGCTCACGCCTATAATCCCAGCACTCGGGAGGCAGAGACAGGAGGATTGCTGAGTTCAAGGCTTGCCTGGGCTACACAGTGAGCTCAGGGCCAGCCTGAACTACAAAGCGAGACCCTGTCTCAAAAAAAAAAAAAAAAGAGGACTTGTGTTTACAAGCAGCAAAAATGTGCCACTGTCAAGGAAATGGTCCACGTTGCCATCTAATTTACATTGTCACAAAAAACTTTTTTTAAGTTAGGTTTTTAACCGTAGGTTGTTGATGTTGACATTCCTGGTCAAGGAAATTTATATTTGTAAGCCAAGCTGTTTACCCACACTACTTCTTGGGAGCAAATCATGGCTTTTCCCCCTGGCTGTATATTTCCAACAGAAGACAACGGCGTGGGGATCCACCTCCATGAGGACAGCAGCTGGTCCAGCTGAGTTGTTTTGCCTTCCATGGCTGTAACTAACATACTTTGACAGCATCTGGGACAAAAGAACTGTCCCAAGAGCCACACAGGAGGATTACACTGTGTATTAGTTTCCTAGGACCGACATAACAGATTACCGCAAACTGGGTGGCTTTTAAAGCAACAGAAATCTATTCTATAACAGCTCTGGAAGCCAGAAGTCCGAAATCAAGAAATTTGTAAGTGTTTTCTTTTGGAGAATCTGGGGGGACTTCAGTGCTGTGCCTCTTTTCCCGCTGCTGGTGACTGCTGTTAATCCTGTAGACCCATCATTCTAGTCTTTACTTCAGTCCTCACTGGATTTCCTCTGCGTTTCTGTGTCACAAATCTTTCTCTCTTCTCTTACAAAAGACACTGATCACTACATTTAGTGTTCAGCCTGTATGGAAGGTAGCTCATCTTAAGATTCTCAACTTTATGACATCTGCAAGTCCTTGTTTTCAGAGGTCACAGTCATGAGTGTAGGGATCCGCACACAAATGTATCTCCTTGAGGGATATGACTCATTGGACTACACACTGCTACCTTAAGATAAACAAAAAAAATCAAATTAAAATCTCTAAAGCTTCTCTGAAACAAGCAACATCTAAGCCAATGGCAAAAGATCATTGAGGTTTAACTTTACTCTGAGATTTCTCACCTAACAGAAGAGAACATGTACTCCTTTTGTCCACAGTCTTTTTACCTCTGATGATTTCTGTTTTGTAAAGGATGCTTTTTATACATTCATGTACGTTTACACTCACTTTAGAAATCCAGGAGAGGAGAAGTGTTGCTTTCAAATTTCTTTAATAAAATGTTTAAAATGACTGCAAGAAGAAAGACCATGTAGATGGCTTCACTAAAGATTATTTCAGGGTTAGGAACCACGTCTTAGTAGCTTGATCTCTTAGGAGAAATACTCCAGTGCAAAGTCAAGAGTAGAATTAGTTAATTCAATTTAAAGATTTTAACATATCAAAGTCAAATGGTCCATTTGAAAAAAGTAATGTGCTGAATTTTCTGAGGATTTAGCTCAGTGGTCCTGGAGCCTGTCTCACACCTACAAGGTCCAGAATTTGATCTTTGGCACTAAAGAAAATTTTTTTTTTTTTTTTTTTTGCTTTTTGGAGACAGGGTCTCACTTTGTAGTTCAGGCTGGCCCTGAGCTCACTATGGTGCCCAGGCAAGCCGCCGTGAACTCAGCAATCCTCCTGTCTCTGCCTCCTGAGTGCTGGGATTACAGGCGTGAGCCACCACGCCCAGCATTATATGTGGTAACCGGGGATCGAACTCAGGTCCTTGCGCTTGCAAGGCAGATGCCGGAACCACTGAGCTAACCCTCCGGCCCACTAAAGAAAATTTTAAAAAATTTAAAAAGAAATATGTTGACCTCATTATTTTAATTTTAAGCTGAAATAAAATGGTACGTTGCATTTAACTATCAGAAAATCTCTAAAGGTCCCTTTCATGCTTCTAATATAATCATGCTATTCCCTTGCTTTAGGATGGCAAAAAATATTAGTGGTCTTAAGAGACAGGCATTTTCTGTAAGCAGACAAGCAAGCATGATTTGATGAATTTCAACAACTCTTTCTTTACACACTTCTGTAAGACACAATTTCCAAGCAAGTGGCAGATCTCTTAAACACATAAGTGTAGCTACAGGTATATTAATACCTTTTGTAAAACTGGTTTTATTAATACATTTTATATACATGTGTGATCACAATCAACATTGAGAATTTGTACCAGTACATGACACAACGTATTTCTCATTCTCCTGAGCCCCCCAACCTCTCACCCCTATATACAGAAACCACCAGCAGAGTGAAAAGATAACAATATGAGGAAAAATTTTATCAGCTATTTCTCAGACAAAAGAATACTATCTAGAATATATAAAGAGCTTTAAAAAGTCAGGCCCCCTCAACTTAAAGACCCAACTCAAAAATAGGAATCTGAAAACAACAAGCACTTTCAGAGGACAAAGTAAAAGTAACTAAGAAACACATAAAGAAATGCTCACTACCACTGGTCATTTGAGAGATTCAGATGAAAACAACACTGAGATTCCACCTCATTCCACAAAGAATTGGTGCTATCAAGAAATCAGCCAGACTGGAGATTTAGCTCAGTGGTTACAGAGTCTGCCTGGCAAGCACCAGGTCCCGCATTCAATCTCTGGTACCACATACCATAATGCCAGGTGTAGTGGCTCATGCCTATAATTCCAGCATTCAGGAGGCAGAGGCAGGAGGATTGCTGTGAGTTTGAGGCTAGCCTGGGCTACATAGTGAGTTTAGGGCCAGCCTGAACAACAAAGTGAGGGCCTATTTTGAAAGAGAGAGAGAAAGAAAGAAAGAAGAAAGAAAGAAAGAAAGAAAGAAAGAAAGAAAGAAAGAAAGAAAGAAAGAAAGAAA
>PVIC010043491.1:0-15519 GCA_004025085.1 Thryonomys swinderianus | reverse complement strand
AGGGGTATAGCAGGGTCAAATGGGACCCGTAGTCCTAGTTTTCTGAGAAATCTCCACACAGATCTCCACAATGGTTGCACAAGTCTGCAATCCCACCAACAGTGTAGAAGGGTTCCTTTCTCCCCACAGCCATGCCAGCATTTATCATTGGTTGACTTTGTGATCGCAGCCATTCTTTGTGGAGTGAGGTGGAATCTCAGTGTTGTTTTCATTTGCATCTCTCGAATGACCAGAGATGTTGAGCATATGATACAGAAAGAAAATAAAAGAGCATGTATAAAGGGGGGAAGAGGGGGGAGTGGGTAGGGATATGGGTAAAAATGAGAATTAACTTGTGGCATATACTGGTACAAATTTCCCAATGTTATATGTGATTTTGAGATGTATATAAATTGTACCAATAAAGAATTCAATTAAAAAAAGTGAACGAAGTTTAAAATCACACAGGTGCACTTAGTGTTTTTTTTTTACCTGTAGAATTCAAGCAGAATTATAAAACTAAGGGAAATGAAACTCATTGATGCTAAAATCTAATTACTGATGAGTTAAGAAAGAACAGCCATTCACTCAAAAATTACCCATTGGAAGAATTATTTATACTTGAATTGAGTTTAGCTAAATAAATTGAATTAACTACCAGTTTTTAAATGTGAAGAGGACTATTGAGAGAAATACATTTTATATTACAATAATATAAAAAATGGCTTACTAGGCTTTAAAATAAATAGTTCAGTATAAATAAATGTTCTAAATTACACTTAAGTGGTCTGATAAAAGATATTTATTTGTTAACTTACTTTTTATGAAACTATATTTGCTTAACAAGTTTGAATGTTTCATCAAAATATCTTCTGGGACTATTCTTGGTAGTAATTCAAAATATCATTTACTCATTGAGTCTGTATGTAATATCATAGAACCTTGGGTACTTTTAATAGATAGGCTAAAATGTTTTTGAAAAATATGTTTTTATATTTTTGGCTTGAATAATTAAATTGAGCTATTTTGAAGTTAATTGAACATTTCTAGTGTTGCTAAAAAACACTGCCTCAGTGGCCCATATTATTCATTTTATAAAAGAGTATGTCTTTACCACCTCTTATGGGTTTTCACTGCATATATTTATAAAAATGTTTAAAATTTTATTTCATGAAATATCCCCCACATGTCTCATCATTAGAATACTTAGACATTTGCTTTTTACATTATTAGAAGTCTGATCTACATTTAGAAACTTTAGTTGTTCTTCCAAATGAATACAAATCAGACATTATACTGCAAAGAGAAACTGTTTACAAAGGGCAACAAAATGTACATTTGGAACTACTTACACATGGTTATGAAAATACAAAAAGGTAATTAAGATGCTTTATGTACATGTACAAACTCCATGCAAGGAGTGCTAATATTAGGTACTGAAAAAAAATTAGAAAAAAATTTCCAAAGCTATTTGCTGGTAGTTTCAACTATTTTATTCAACTGCAGTGCAATTAGTAGGTGATGGATTCAAAACCAGATTTTTGAAACTGAAAGCACAAAATATTTATATACCAAATAATGCAATAATAAAGCAATTTTAAAATTAATATATTAACCATCTCAATATTTTGATTGGTTAATATGGACTATAAAATGAAATGAAAGTCACCACTTTTTACAGCTTAAATTTATCATACTCAGTCAGACTCCATGTGGGTAAAATGAGGTATCTAAAATAAGTCTCAGTTATTTGGAAAACTTACACTGTCAGATTGTTTGCCCTGGTCACAGTCCCACGGTGTCCTGCGCTGTTTAGACCTCTCCATGGTGCTGAAGAGTTACTCATCCATTTGTGAGGCAAAAGTCATTTATTCAAACTGGCTTTGAAATAAATCCACAAACGGCCACTTATGTTAGCAAAGAAAGTTACCTAAAGAATCTCTGCTACAAAGGAGATCCTTTTTCTTCAGCTATTGACTATGCTTACGCAGCTCAAAGTGTTTTTTGGAGCAGAAATTTTCACATGTTTATGAAAAAGAAAGCTCTTTGGGAGACAAGTTTGCTGATTTTTGCCTGTGTTCTTCAATAGAAAAAAATATACATAAGGAAGACAAACGATTTAGAGAACAGAGGAGTCCAGAAAAGTTCTTGATCTTAGTGCAGAAAGCAAGCCCCCCCATTAGTCCAAAGCAATCAACTCACATCACGTTATCATTACATCTACTTTTCAATGTAAAATATAATAAAGCTGAGAATGCTTCGGGGCACTGCACATGCAGTGTAAACAGGTCTGTGTCTCTCTAGCCCCAGCCTCTGTCTGCTGAAGATTATCACAGCAGAAATCAGGCTCTTGTGCCTTTCGCTGATTGTCTTTTTCTCAGGCTGAGACGTATAAAGAGCCACATGACACCCAATGATGTCATCTCTAAAGCAGGTCACCGTTACTGCTGTGTGTATGTATAGTTCTTCTATTAAGTATCCACTAAGTGATTTTCATGAAAATCTATTTGCATTAATAGGTTGCTCTTCTACCAATACATTTAACCCTATTGATACAGTGTTGTGAAAAGGAAAGTCAATTTGCCACTCCTATGTGAAGCAATCTCCGTGTAAGCTAGGACAAGCTTCTTTCAAAAATGGGAAATTGGAATTAACTCACGGATAAAATAGTGAAGAAGGACATTATTCTCAAGGAGCTGCAGGAACCAAAGGATCTTTAAAGATACAGAGTCTACTTTTAGAACAACTCTTAGAACTTTCAGCCTTCAAAAAAATTAAAAGGCAAATCCTTTAAATCCTCAACCTGTCATTTAATAAAATAAAAACATTTCAGAAATATAAAAAGTTCACTAACACTGTCCCTGAAAGGATTTTAATCTGTCTTTAGAAGCTGGTAAGAAACTAACTCCTTATTGTTAGATGTTTTCAACCCCGAAAAGCGGCAATTAAAATTTAGCTATGTTATAATTAATACATGTACAGTACTTAATTGATATAAATAGTATACATAAGTATTATTTTAAAGAATGTGTTATGAATCTGGCCTTCAATGGATATTTATGGTTACATTTTATATCTACAATATAATCACACTTAACATTAAGAACTTGCACCTGTACACGACACATTTTGATTGTCACTTTTCTCCATTTCCCTGCCCTCCCTACAACCTGCCTGTCCATGTGCATAAGCTTTGTTTCCTTTTTTTTTAACTATCAAGGTTTTTCTCTCCCCTTTGATTTTGGTGAAGAGCTAGAAGTTTCATAGGCCTGATCCAGTGAATAAAAGTAGATGAAGATACATCATAATGTTTTTATTTGACAGAAATTGTCACAAATGTTTTGAATCAATTCAGAACACCTAGACAGTCACAGAAACACCAACTAAAAACACACAAGAGAACTTCCAGAACTGCTTAGAAAATAGTGAGAAAGATGGGATAAATGTGCTTGAAGTGAATGGGAATATCTTGTGATAGGTTAATGGCAATGTATCTTTTACTATAATAACTATGTTTTAAATTTTGAAATGTGATGTATATTTTGATCACATCCTGTATTTCTTCTTTTAAATACTATAGAACCAAAATAAACCAAACACTAGGAACTTTTCTGGAGAACACAGTACTCTGTGATACTTTGAAAAAGAATCATAAGTCTGGGCAACAGAGAACAGAACTTTCTGTACAACTAATGCTTCTAGGCAAATCTACTAAAACAGTGGTAATTGTTTTTGTATCAAATCAGGAAAAACTTGCTTCAATGCCTCCCCAAGGCCTATATGCATGTACTAAAATATCCAAAAGGAAACTGAGGAGAAAACTGAATGCCTGTATATTTTGGGTCAGATACATTTCCCAAATAAAATTGATTTTTTTCTTATTTCTGTAACTCACTACTTCTTTTTTTTTTTTAGAGGGGAAAAGGCACTGGATTGAACACAAGGCCTTAGGCATCCTAAACAAGTGCTTGAATACTAGCTGTGTGCCAGTCTAACTCAGTACCTTCTATTAGTCTTCCAATGAGAAATATGATTTGGAACGGTTAGAAATACAAAAATCTCAGGTCCCTTCTCTCAAATATTTTCTAATAGAATAGATTTGCTGTAGCTCTGGAATATGCAGATTTCAAATCCCCAAAGTAATTCTTATTTAGCAAATACTGTAATAATTCATATATATTGATGTATTCAAAATCCAAGAAAGGAGAAATATTTATACTTATCTTGATAAAAGATAAACTGTTGTTAGATTAAGTGTTGGGCATACCCTCAGTTCCCATCTTGCCGGGTTACCATGCCTGTACCTTTCTTGCTTTCTTCCTCTTCACATGACTCAGAAGAATTATCCATATTGGAGAAGTAGGAAAAGAATGAGATTTCTGTGGCCCATGATCTGCTCCCTGCTCAGAATCCCACTTGGCCCTGTGGTGCAGGTGAAGCCAGAAATGTTCAACAAAATCTATGCCTGATAATTTTCCATGATTCCAAAGTCCAGCAGCAGAAAACCCAATGTTGCCCCAGTTAGCATTACATCCACAAGTCTCCGACCAGAAATACAGCTGAGATTTTGATCTCCCTCTCCCTACATGTGTTAATTTTCAAAAGAAGTTTCTAAATCAAGAAGAGGAAAGGTGGTTACTTATAGACTTCCCCAAACCCTATTTTCCAATATATTCTTGCTTTGTTGACTGACTTTTTAAAAATCTAAATAGATCACAGATGTGTAAATACTGTATCTTTTCTCTAGTATGAGAAACCAAAGTTGTAAATGAGTTCTAGAATGCACGATAGATATTGTAAAATAGTAAATATTAAAAGGGAAATGGGGTTTAGGGATAAATAATGAGGGGAAAGAAAAAAATTGATGGTTAAAAAAAGGAAGCAAAGCTTGTGCATATAGGGGCAGGGGCTTGTAGGGTGGGTAGGGGAAGGGGAAAAGTGAGAATTAAGTCATGTCATATACAGGTACAAGTTCTCAATGTTGAGTATAATCGTGATGTGTATATATAATGTGCTAATAAAGATTCAATTTTTTAAAAAATCTAAATCTCACACTAGCCAGTTAATGTAACAAGCTTTATGTGAACTAACTTCACAAAATTTTCATTTGCATGTTACAACTACATAATAAAGACCTATAACATGGAGAAGTTAGGTGTAGACTTTTACCTGGAATTTTTACTCCAGTTTACTGCTCAATTTATGCTAATTTTATTGAGTTTCAGAAATTCTAGACTTGCAATTTTACTTTAATTACCAACTCCATAATAGTGTTCCCCAAAGTGTGAGCTATAAAACAGCAGTCCAAAAGATGTTGTTTATATTGGGTTTCATGGTCAAAGGAGTTTAGAGGTGTGACAATAATACCCTCTTTCTGCAGGTTCAAAATTCCTATTAACTTGGTAAAGTTCTAAGAAACCCTAGAGCAAATAAATTGGTTTATTTCACCTCTCTTCCAATTAACACCTATTAGTATATTTCAAGCACCACATTCTGAGAAATTCTGCTCAAGAAGACCTTCAACAGTCAGATGCTTGTTAGTCATAATACTCCAGGCTTCTATACAATTAATCAATGAATAGTTATTGAATGTCTTCTTTCTATAAAGTTATCTTTTTACAAGAGTTTCCAGTCATAATTGGAGATGCAAATTTTGTAGAAGGAGAGGTTATATTTTGTTTATTTTCTTCATTTTTTGAGTGATCATTGTATCCTCAATTTGACAAAGGCATGGCATACTATGGATATTAACGTATTTGTTGAATGATTAAACAAGTGATGTAAACCTAAACCAGGATATAAATATCTGTCTCTCCTTGTTCATAGGTCTTATTTGTAAAAGAAAAATCTGAAAAGAGCCTTAAGACAATGATCTTCCCAGAGAAAAAGGATATGAGAGTAGATCAAACTCCAGCTCTACCTTTTCCAATTTCTCTTTGCAACTTAATGCATCTTTTATATTCATTCAATGAATGAAATGTTCATCTGTAATAGCGAAACTAATTCATAAAAGATTATGTACTTTAGGTCTAAATTGGTGTTTTAATACTTTATCACTTCTACACTGTAGAACAAATGACAAAAAATGTCTACAAAAATTATTTTTATTAAACTATCTTCATCAAAAGTAAGGAATTTTTCATCTAGAATTTTCCATCTATATATCTCTGTATGTTCTGAGATCACTCAAGAAGCTTTATTATGTTACAAGGGACAAATGAGTTAGTGATCAATGAATTATCAGTTTTCTATATTATTCAGATAGTGTTTAACATTAAAAATCCTTGGTTGTTTATTATTAATATAATTTCTGAAACTTTGGGAAAGAAAGGATTTATTTTCTGAGATTCAGGTTTGGCAAAAAAATACATATGCCTCTATATAAATGCTAAAATGTCTTCTTGTGTGTAGTTACTAATAGCCTCTGAATTAAGTTCTGGAATAGACTAACAGAGAAATTGTGCTATTTGAGGTTTGAGAGGAAAGATAGAGTTTTGGTGCTGAAACATTAGAACTCATGGGACCTCAATTTATATCAGCTGGGCATACACTATAACTTGCCCCTGACTTGAAAAATCACGGTTACTAAATTATTAAGTAGCACAAGGCTTATGTTCTCCATAATTGCATAGCTATCAAGACAATATTGGAGAGGGCCCTTGGAAATCTTCTTTTAGGGTCGTTTTCCCAAAAAATGGACGTGGCTTTGTAACAGGACTCCCTGACATTAGTTAGCAGATGTTTCCTGGTGTATTTAATGGTTGAAAAGGTAAAAAGAACAACCAAATTTGGAGGCAGTGAAACCATGTGAATATGGGTACATATGTGAATATGGGTACATATGTCAAGTTTGACCAAGGAGTGATATAGACTTCAGATGGAGTACTTGGAAAGGTTTGCTCACTCACATGATCAGTGAATATCCAGTCCCTCTTGTAAAGACAAGGCCACTCGAACAGTACAGTTAATCTTAGGGTTCCACATCTTCGTCTTCAGGACAAATGAAGTAAGGTAATCTTCAGGGGGTCCAGATCACCGCTCTTAAACCTGCTCAGAATTGTGATTCTTCTGACTAGGAGTGAGAAAAGCCCTTGCTACTGGGCTTATGCAGATGTTAAAATGGGACTTAACTCTTTTCCAGCAAACTGAGCATGAGCAAGTCAGGGTGGGCGAGGTTGTCCCATTCATCTTCCCTCATGGCTGAAAAGTAGGAAAATGTAGCTTTATTGTTAAAGGTGTGTTCTCTAGTAGAGGCCTACTCATGTGGATCCAAAGGACACAAACTTGGTTTTACCCTTAGAATTTGAGAATTAGTGTTTAAAGAGCAAAACTAAAGAAATACTTATTGTATTATTTTTATAGAATGCATTTCCAGTCTCACAGCATAAATAGTCATTCTGGGATGCAAGCTGGTTCTCACGGACTCATCTGAAAAATCACAAACAAGGACTCTAACTCCCATTCGGTTTCAAGTTAAAAGTTTCGTCTCTACTCTCTTCAAGAGTTCCATACTATTTAGAGTAAGGCACAATGGATATTATGAAAAGTAGATTTAACTAACACTTACTGCAAGTTTTCAGGATCACAGTCTTTATACTGTTTTTTCAAAAATATATGTACCACCTAGTCTTCATGGCACCTATACATTTTGGAAGTAGGTGTTATTTCCAGTTGTAAATAAAAGCACTTAAGTGATATGTCTTAGACTCAGAAATAGTGACAAAACTTTTTTTAAAACTCATTTGATATGTACCAAATTTTATTTATTGTTTTATCTAGGGATGGGTATCTAAGCTGTTTAGAGGGCAGAAAAATGGAACTAAACCCAGATCTCTCACCTTGTACTAAAATCAAAATGGATCAGAGACCTAGACACAAATCCAGAAACTTTGAAACTATTACAAGACAACATGTAGAAACATTTGAAGCTGTGCACACATGCAAAGACTTCCTGAATAGTAAGTACTCCAGTAGCATTGAAAAAATAATATCTAGGGTCAACAAATGAGACTACATGAAACTGAAAAGCTTCTAAATAGCACAGGGAGCAGCAGATTGAAGAGTCAGCCTATACAATAGAAAAAGCGTTTTTCCAGCTACTCTTCTGATAGAAGACTAATATACAGAATATACAAAGAGGTGTTAAGTGTCCTTTCCCCAAGGCAGAATTTCAGTTCATGAACAATATTGCCCCCTACAGGCCAGACATAACAATACTGAAATCAACAGGAAGAAGGGCATAACCACAAAGGCAAGCTCAAGGAGCTAATTCAAGCTAAATGAGACTAGAATGTCTCTAATCAATTTCAAACCATTTTCTGAGTTTGTCTGCAAGAATATATGCTAATGCTTTCCAATTCTATTTTCTATTTTACTCTGCAAGGCAATTTATAGATTTCTAAGATGGGAAACTAGAAG
Organism: Thryonomys swinderianus; assembly: GCA_004025085.1. NCBI lineage: Eukaryota > Metazoa > Chordata > Mammalia > Rodentia > Thryonomyidae > Thryonomys > Thryonomys swinderianus. Next base: position 7,122 of record PVIC010043491.1, on the reverse strand, counting down.
TGTAAGTTTTTTGCCATGTAAAATTAACTACTAAAATAAAGTATTTCCATTGTTGACCTCTGTGCTATAACTAATGTTTTAGGATAAAACATTAATTCTTACTTCTCAATTTTATACTAATGTTTTCCAGTTCACAATAACTGTTATTTAAAAATCTTACTTCTGGCGCAAAATTTTCAGTCACCATATAATACACTGTGATATACATGCAGTTATTATGCAAATTGCTAGCATAACTTAATATCATCTTCCCTCCTGTTGCTCTTTAATTTGGTGTTGAACAGCTGAGGTTGGAGATTTTTAATCAAAGAGCATTGAATGAGGCAATTTATAAAATCAAATGGGTCTTTTCAATTGTTTTACTCAGTGTTTATTGCTATCAAATTGTAAAATAGTCTTAAAAATGCATTAACTGATTGCTGCCCCTACAGTTTGACCATGCCTAAATGGAGGCTGATTATTGAGTGGTATAGCATAATGGAAAAGTAAAACATCATGCTCCATCTCATTGTGCAACGGGAGGCAACTTAGTCACCTCCTTGTGTCTCATTTTCATCATCTGTAAAATGGAGATAATAATAGTGCCTCTTTTGTATGGTCATTGAGAGGATTAACGAGATGATCCGAGCAAAGTATTAGCAAAGTGCTTGCCACATAACAAGTGTTCAGCTCTTGTTGAGATAATGAATCTGAGAGCTCATACTTAAACATTATTGTTGTTACATATTTTAAAGCGGAAATATTCTGAGAGCTACATTAACCATTGTGCTTAGCCAAAGCAATCAGAGCAGAAGTGTCATTCAAAGCTCAGCACAGGGATTTGGTCAGTGGAGGGAGCTGGTTTCCCATATGGTGCCTGCCTGGGGCAGCCAGCAAGTACAGTTGTTACGGGTTTGGAGGGTCGGGAGCAGCTGGCGAGGCTCAGAAGTTAGGCAAGGGCAGTTGGCTTTCAACTGAGGCTGTACTTGAGCTTAGTAAAGGGAGGGAAGAGACTGAAGACATAACAGACAGATGGTCAAATTTGAGAAGGCTGTCAATGGTCTAAGCAAAATAGCAGTAGCTCCAACACAGAGAATCAGGGTTGAGGTTCAACAAACTGGATGACATCAAACAAGACCCAGGGCCTGGAAAACTCTAAGAAGCCTCTCACTGATACATATCATTTAACTAAAACCAAAGACTTTTTTTATCAATTAACAAATAACCTTGTGTGATTTTATTATATTCACCATGATGATGTTTTGAAGGACTGATGGTTTTTAATACCAAAGTTCTAAGCAAACTATTTGTCCTCTTTATTGCAGATTTACTCAGTGTGGACCAGAGTTCATCTTATTCCCTCCATAAATTTGAAATCTACTCACCTGTGGGCTGGAAAACCAAGTCTCCCTACCTATGGCTCCCTGAGATCTCCTGAGATCAGCAGTCTGATCAGGGTAAAGCAGAACCATCTTTCCTTCTTTGGGTACCTTTTTCTCAAAAGGCCTTCAAGCCCCCAAAGAGGAAAGACTGATTATTCCTGAAAGCAGCCTTTGCAAAGTGATGGTCAGGACAGATTAATAACAAGCTTGATATGCACATTAGCTAGATACATCGACTCCAACAACTAAGCATAGTGTTTTTTAAAATTATGACCCGGATATTTCACCTGCCAGACAAACTGGAAACTGAGAAACATCCCAATATCTTGTATTTTTATCTTGTATTCTGCATAGTTAATGTCAATATTGTCATCAATAACCTCTATCAGAATCAAAAGTGAGCCAGACTCCATACACAGAATCATCTTCGCCCTACAACCTCAGAGCTAAATGATGATGATGGAGTGGCCAGCGGGATGTCTCCTCACATTAGTCTGATGATGCACCCTATGAAAAACACAATTGCTAAGAACACTTGAGGGAGGCAATAGAGCTATTAAGAACATGAGAGGCTGGAGAAGCTTGGCTAAATTAAAGAAAGTAGAAATACTGGCAAGGAAGTACAGAAATGTAAGTAAAGATGATGGCCATGAGAGGTAAAGAACATGCATTTATGCACAAAACACAAGGGTTGTGAGCATTAAAGTGGCGCAGTAGTGTCCGTATAACACAAGGACATTTACTTCTAGGATTCCAATAAAATAAGGTTAAGAATCCACAATCAGTGTTAAAACTACTAAGTCACTGGGCTCAGCCACAATTGGCAAGTGTCCTGAATCGGATGGTGAGAAGGCACAAAGGCAGTAAACACAAACCTTTACCATAAAGACGAAATGATTCCTCATACTGAGTTCCTGTCATTCAAATCAAGCCTTCAGTCATTTAACTTACACTTTCCGCAGTATTTACAGCAAAGGCATCTTGAACACTCAACTTGCGCTGCATGTTTTACTCTCAAATCAGGTCTATATAAACTTGAAGCCCAGGCATTTTCCAATGTTGGTCACATGCGCCCTCTAGTGACCATGAGGTCAGGGAACACAAACCATTCCTTCCAAGAAATTGTCTTAAAACGTAAATATTCACTAAATATTCGGTTTTTGTTATCAATTAACAAAATTGCCGCTTTCATTCTCACAACTATGAACTCACCTTAATCCCTCTTGTTAAGTTCCCATATCTAGATAAAACTGCCATGTGGTCTGAAAATGTTTAACATAAATTAACAATTGCTAGATCTTAACCCAAATACATTTTTGAAAGTTGAAACACATTTTTACAACTTAATATAGCGAAACACTACATAAATATATTTTGAAAATTATAGACTTTATATAGTTAATTTCCCTTCTAACATTTTCAGCATTTCAGAGACTGGTTATATAATAGTCAAATCCAAAAAATCTAAGTGCCTGGTGACTGATTTCCACCAACATTTGTTATTTTTCTTTAAAAACAAATCCAGCATATTCCTTTATTCCTTAATCCTGTACCCTGAGATTCTTAAATTAAAACCCTGCAGGCTGATTGTGGTCTGCAGGACTGGTCTGTTGAAGTTTTGAATTTTCTTAGTAGTTGCCAATATTTAAAATTCTAAATTTCTTGTATCTTCTGAAGAAAGGATTGCCTTTGGCAGCATCTATCCCTTATCCTATGTGACAACATGTCTCCAGAGCTAAATGGAGTCCCCTTTGTGGGGGTCCTGTACACTCCATTTAGCCACAAGCACACATGAGTTATCTAGCCCAAGTCATGACTGTTTTCAGTTCTTCCTGTAAATGTTGTGCTTGACTCCTAATAACCAAACTAAAGTATCATATCAGCATAACACAATGCTACCAGCGACACATGTTAAAATACACATGCCAGGCTGAGAATTTAGCTTAGTGGTGCCTGACTGCCTGGCAAGCACAAGGTTCTGAGTTCGAACCCTGATACCAGAAAAAAAAAAGCCACATGCCTTTATAAAGAAAATAAACAAAAACCCACTTTAGTAGTAGAGAAAAGGAATGGGCAAATGAGAAGTTTTGGTTGTTTTCCAATCTAACCTGTATTTTCCAAACTTAATAAATTTTTCTTGTGTTTATGAATTTATTCTTTTTTTCTAAGATAACAAAACCCTTCCCATGTAGCCAAAAATGTAACAAAGCTCTTCCCAGTAACAAACCACCTTCTCACATCCTAAGATTTCTTTCTTGGAGCCAGAGACCAGATTAGGGATAAGTACTAACAAGCCAGACCAACGAAATAGAACCATGCTACTCACAGGTGTGCTGCTATCGGAGAAGGTGTTCATGCTCACAGAGCTGCTCAACTTGTCTGAGGAGACAGAGGGTGGGGAGGGGCTCCTCTTCTCCAGGGGGTCATGCCGCTGCAGGTACTCACGCCATGCTCGCTGAATGCTGTGAAAAAAAATCAAACACACTGTCACTTCCAGGTCACTGATCATAGACTCAAATTAAAACAAGTACAAGGAGTGCAAAGGAATTGGTTTTGGAGGCAGAGAAAATGTAACACAAAGAACACGCAATTAGACATGGATTCTAACTCTGTTTGGAACACTGAGCTTCACTTTATTTTCCTAAACTGATTTTCACAAACCTGCCTGGGCCAACTCAGTCTAGGCCCACTGGGAAAGTCATTGGATAAAGTCAAATTGGTTTGACTTTAAGAGCTGGGAGTCCATTGATTTACAGGGCACAAAATTTTTCCATTTTTTATCTTATATTTCAAGTGAGGATGATAAATAGGGTGACTATTGCATATGCATTCAGTTAACATATCATTGTTGAGGCTCCACTCTCTTCCAGGGTCAGCCCAAGGCTCTGGACGGAGGCTCCGTGGTCCACATAGCAAAGTGGTGTCATTTGTCCAGGTCTCAGGGTAAAAGGTGGTGTTTCTGGCACTCTCCAGTGCAATCTGTGTGGTCGTATTGCTGGCCCTGCTCTCAGGACAAGACAGGCAAGAGTACTACAGGTATAGATTTTCCATACTGCAGGAGGAAAGAGGTAATGTGCAAGAAAGAAAATCTCAAAGTTTTATGTACCATTAAAAAGTTAAAGCAACAGGGCCGGAGGGTTAGCTCAGTGGTTCCGGCGCCTGCCTTGCAAGCGCAAGGACCTGAGTTCGATCCCCGGTTACCACATATAATGCTGGGCGTGGTGGCTCACGCCTGTCATCCCAGCACTCGGGAGGCAGAGACAGGAGGATTGCTGAGTTCGTGGCGGCTTGCCTGGGCACCATAATGAGCTCAGGGCCAGCCTGAACTACAAAGCGAGACCCTGTCTCCAAAAAGCAAAAAAAAAAAGTTAAAGCAACATACAATTAGGTGACTACCTAAGCTGCCATTATAGGGCCGGAGATTTAGCTCAGTGGTTCCAGCACCTGCCTCGCAAGTGCAAGGTCCTGAGTTTGATCCCGGTAACCACATAGAATGCTGGGCGTGGTGACTCATGCCCACCAGCAATCAATCCCACATACCACAGTGCCAGGCATGGTGGCTCATGCCTGTCATCCCAGCAGTCAGGAGGTAGAGGCAGGAGGATTGCTGAGTTTGAGGCTTTCCTGGGCTACATAGTGAGCTCAGGGCCAGCCTGAACTACAAAGTGAGACACTCTCTCAATAAATAAATAAATAAATAAATAAATAAATTTTAAAAAAGATGCCATTACAGAAATCCTTTATTTTAGGTGATTAGTATCAGGAAAAGTCTTCTACTCTGAGTGACAGAAACCTTTGGCATGAGGAATCTAAGTGACTTTTTCTGTACTGATTGGCTCTTAGTCCTTGAGACAAACAACTAGATCTTTACAGATGGGCAGTAAACATAACATAACCTTTCCTAAGTATTAGCTGGACAAGCAGCCCAACTGTCAAGACCTGATCTTTTAAAATAGTTTATAGTAGTTGTATTAATTCTACCGCTATGTCTTTTAGATACTTGGAAATATCTACTATATAATTCTCCCACAAATAATCTAAGTCACTAAAGTTGTTTCTGACTAAACAAACTTATTTTCATGTGGCTAAAATGACTCAAAAACTATCAATTTCCAATAGAGAATACAAAGAACACAAAAGTGCTATCACATTGTGAGTCTGAATGGTTTCTCCCAATTAATTAAGGCTTTGTGAATTATAGTACTCAAGGAAACATCCAGAAGCTGCAGTAACAGCCATGGCTGGAAGTCAGGGTCAGCTTCTTTGAACTATGAAAACTCAGCTCCTAAAATTCTTACTTGAGGCCTCTTATAAGACCCTATGAATATTTATTCATGGTTTGCATAGAATTGCAAGATTAAAATTATCTTAAGTGTCCCCCAAATCATATATACTTCAAAACTCACCAAAGTAGGCTCTCAAGGTACTTTGAATTGAATTATATTTGGTCACTGTTTTATTATACAATACTTGATCAAAATCAATCTCTCTCTTCTCCCTTCTCCTCCTCTTCTTCCTCTCTGCCTCTGTCTCTGTCTCCATCTCTGTCTCAGTCTGTCTCTCGTCGGTCTGTCTGTCTCTCTCTCAGATTTTAAATAGAATCTCAAAGTTCTGTAAGAGTACTTGTCTGAAATGTGTAGACTCATTGCTTCACCCAGGACCTATTGTGTCAAAATGTGGCAAATTTTTGGAAGTTACCAGTGATTCCACGACATCTACAGCTATTGAGGTCTCCCAGAGTCTAACTAAAAAGTCTGCTACATGAGGGCACCTAAGTCAGTAAATTTGCCCATCAAGGGGTAAAAAGATGTAACATTTGAAAGACAGTTAAGAATTTGAAATTACTGACAATTTATACCATACAAGTATGTTCACAAAATTTCAATCTCTACTCTTTTTTTTTTTCTTTTTTAAAAACAAAAGAACCAGGTAGCAGAGTAGCTCAGCAGAAGCGTGCTGGGCCTATAAAAATAAAAGAACTACTGTAATTATAGAGAAAATACGGAATATTTATCGGCCAATTGTGGTAGTATTACATTCAGCGTGCTGAACAGCAGGGGGTGCCGTTATATCTTTAAAGAACTAAGCAATGCTGAGCAGACCTGAAATTGAAAGTTTCACAAAGTGTGCCAATAAAATGTGCCAATTAAAAAAAAAAAACTTTCTTAAGCATCTTCATTTCTCTCCTAGTTTTACAGAATCTGGAAAATGCCATAACAATTTTCCTTAAGTTTTTAAGAAAACAAAATCAGATTTTAAGAAAACAACATTCTTTTTTTCTAGCAGAAAAGAGAATGTAATATTTAATATACTTTTAAATATGTGTCTAAAATACTGCTATGCCAATTGATTTCCACATTGCCAAATTATTTTTAATATTTAATTTATAGTCATTGCTCATACATGTGGAAACAATTTCACTTCATAGAAAGTAAATTATATATCTTATTCTTTTAAAAACTTAATTTTAAAACTTAATAAATATTTCCCATACATTATGTGGCCTTCATAGTCACAGTTCCAAGGATATTATGATTATATGTACATGTCAGTACACTTCTGTCACCTCAGAAGCCTGAGGTTATATCAGGATTACTGTGAGTTTGAGGCCAGACAGCATTATTATAGCAAGACTTTGTTTCAAAAAAAGGAAGGAAAGAAAGGAAAGGAAAGGAAAGAAGGAAAGGAAAGGAAAGGAAAGGAAAGGAAAGGAAAGGAAAGGAAAGGAAAGGAAAGGAAAGGAAAGGAAAGGAAAGGAAAG
>PVIC010043490.1:0-15365 GCA_004025085.1 Thryonomys swinderianus | reverse complement strand
TGAGTTCGATCCCCGGTTACCACATATAATGCTGGGCGTGGTGGCTCACGCCTGTAATCCCAGCACTCTGGGAGGCAGAGATAGGAGGATTGCTGAGTTCGCGGCGGCTTGCCTGGGCACCGTGGTGAGCTCAGGGCCAGCCTGAACTACAAAGCAAGACCCTGTCTCCAAAAAGCAAAAAAAAAAAAAAAGAATTTATTAGTGAAGAAGTTTCCTGTTTGTAAAGGATCTATAATTATTGAGATCCTGTTGTGCACCAGGTAACACAGGAAGGATTTTATTTCATTTAATTCACCTTACCATCCTCCAAATACTCTACAGATAAGCAAATGGAGGTATGAAGAGTTGAATCGCTTCCTCATGACCCCTATTTTTAAAAGGTGGACTCTGAATTCAGATCTATGAATCCTCACTTCTTCTAGTCCTATACTAGATCTTGGAGGAGTTTCACAGGTACTCTGTTGGCTCTGTGAGTTGTAGGAAGATTCTTTTCTGCTCCATGTTATGAGCTGGGATTATTTTAGGCAATTAGAATAGAAGAACTCAAAATAAAATTGTTTCCTCCATAAAAGTCATTTATTTTTTCAATATTAAATGCATGGGTTGTGCTAGCACTACAATATGTGCTAATAAGTCAAGGATAACCAAGAAACCTTTCACTCTCCTTTTTAAGGAACCTCACTTGTGTTTTTAGGAAACTTATAGCCTTCTGTGGGTATAAGTGATGGTTGTTTCATGACTCTCTGGTAAATCAATATTCATGGTATGGTGGAGAGAAATGGAAGGAGCTAGTCAATTCTATATGTGGGCAGATGCAAGGAAAAGCTTCCACAGGAGCTCATGAGGCCCAGATAATACTTTCTACCCACATGTGGTCACATAGAATGTTTTTGTTGTGATAAGGTGGGAAGACCAAAATATATATATATTATATTTATTCTGCTCCTTAATTTTCACCAGTTCCACTCCTTAGCTTTCCCTCTTGGCTTAGAAGTATCTGTGTCTGAAGCCATGGAAATGTGCTGCAGTTCTCTGGTCAGTACAGCCATAGCCCCCTCCACTTCTTCAGAAGCAAAGGGAGGCAGAGAGCCTACTTTCCCCCAACAAGCCTTCAGGCCTGAATTTGCAAGCTTTCTTTTCCTTCTCTCTTGCTTTCATGAGTCGGCAACCTTCTCTAACTCTGTCCCAACCTTCCCTTCAACTCCCAGAAGGAAACAAGAGGCTTCTGAACAGAGACAGGACTAAGGCGGACCTCTGAAGCGATAAGCACGGGCGCGCGTGTGTGTGTGCGCGTGCGCCTGTGTGTGTGTGTGTGTGTGCGTGTGTGTGTGTGGTTTCCTTAAGTCACTGGGAAAGTTTTCAATGCTCCTAAAGCCAAAGAATCCTGGAGAGTTACAGAAAGCCCTTGCAGTCGCCAGCTGACATTTAAAAGGCACTGAAGCCATTTATCTATCCAGAAAGAGATGGGGAAAGGAGAGCAGTGGGGGCTAGCTGCACTGGGTATTTTTTTGTTTTTGTTGTTCCTTCCCTTAAAAGTTTATGTCATAAACTCCCCTCATCAATCATCCTCAAAACACAACTGTGCCAGCACATTGGTAGCTTGTTTCCATATTTTCTCATACATTCCTACACATGAGGCCTCCTCCTTCCCCTGACTTCATTCTAAATTTATCTCCCTGTATTCAGTCTTGACAACTTTCAACTTTCCTCATAAGCCTTTCTGTCCTTTTTAGGAGCTTGTAAAAAAAATTTAGTTTGCAGTATGCAATGACTACATTGATTGGGGGGAGTTTGCTCATGTACAGAACACATTCTAATTCTTGTTATGTCCCCTTTCCCTCCTTCTCTGCTCCTCCTTCTCTCAGTCATCTTCCCTTTTGTGAAAGGTTTATTTCATCAGTTACTCTAAGGCCACCACAGTCTAGAATTTGAAGTTACTTTCAGGTGTCCATCTCAGGTTAAGTTGATTGTACTCTGTGACATGTGGATTCATCCATTGTCCCTGCCGATGTTGAACCACTTTGTCATAAAATATTTCCTCTAAGGAAATACAGGTAGAAATAGCAATCTTACCCTTTAATTGCAAATGAACCTGATATAAAGGATGTGTGATACATCCTGTACCCACAAACTCATTATCTTCTTATTGAGTATTTAAAGGTTAATAAAATACTTCTGTTTCATGTTTGGAAGTTGGATGACTATCAATAGATGAATTTTCCTCTTTTTATTTAAAAGATTATCCTGGAGTAGGTAGCAACTCTGGATCTCAATTCCAAATTCCTATGAGAAAGACTATATGCCCAGATTAGATCTGATCAACTTCCTCAGTCCAGATGAGTATGACCCAGACACTTTGGTAATGGGGGCAATACACAGGCATTTGGGGAGAGCCTTGCATACTGTGGGTGCAAGCAGGTCCCAGGTGAATGGCAGGTCCTAGAGACCAGACCACAAGGCCTGTGCTAAGGCGCACATTGAGAGCCCCGAGGAGCCTCTCACAACCTAAATATGCCTGGTGATCCTTTCATATTCTCTGTCTTAGTTCTCCTTATTGACAGGGAAAGTTTGAAAATGGATGGTGTTAAAATTCCATTTCAGGTAGAAATGACTCTGAATATCTTGTATGCTTTTTAATATAATTGCCCTTTTGTCATAGCTGTGACTTTTGATTAAAACTGAGCATATCAAACAGAACCCAAGAGTTTATCTCAGCAAATTCCTAAACTGCTAGTAAAATAATAGTGAGAATAATTTTTTTTTGAGACAATGTCTCACTTTGTAGTTCAGGCTGGCCCTGAGCTCACTTTGTAACCCAGGCAAACCTCCAACTCAGCAGTCCTCCTGTCTCTACCTCCAGAGTGCTGGGATTATAGGCATTAGCTACCATATCCAGCACTGGGTATGTGGTACTGATTGCTAGTGGGCGTGAGTCACCACGCCCAGCATTGTATGTGGTTACCAGGATCAAATTCAGGACCTTGTGCTTGTGAGGCAGGAGCCAGAACCACTGAGCTAAATCTCTGGCCCTAGAATAAAGTTTTAAAAATTCTTTATTGGTACAATTTATATACATCTCACAATCACACATAACATTGGAGAAATAGTACCAATATATGACACAAGTTAATTCTCATTCTTATCCATATCCCTATCCACCCACACCTCCCCACCACCTATATACATGCTCTTTTATTTTCTTTCAGAATCATATTTATTCCTTCCCCTCATTACATTCCCACATGAAGTTTTCTTTGGAAATTTCCCATTCTACAAAAACTGTCATACTTTCTAGAGATCATTTGCATCTACAGGTGCTCATATCAAAGAAAAGATCTGGTGTTTGCCTATCTGTGATCTATTTATTTCACTTATTAGTGTGTCCTCCAGGGGTGTCCATTTGCACATAAATGAATCCATCTTGTCATTCTTTATGGCAGAATAATACTCCATTTTATAAAAAAAAACCACATCTTCTTTATCCAGTCTCCAGTTGATGAACATTTATTTGGGTTGTTTCCAACACTGAGCTATCATGAACTGAGCTCTATGAACAACAGTGTTCATCTGTCTTTCCAATGTGATTTTTTAAATTCTTTTTTTTTTTTTTTTGAGACATGGTCTTGCTTTGTAGTTCAGGCTGGCTCTGAGCTCACTATTTAGCCCAGGCAAGCCTCAAACTCAGCAATCCTGTCTCTGCCTCCTGAGTTCTGGGATTACAGGCATGAGCCACCACACCCGGCACTGTGGTATGTGGTATTGATTGCTGGTGGGCGCGAGTCTCCATGCCCAGCATTGTACGTGGTTACTGGGAATCAAACTCAGGACCTTGCACTTGCGAGGGAGGTGCTGGAACCACTGAGCTAACCCTCCAGCATGATTTTTAAAATTCTTTTGGGTATATTCCAGCAGGGGGATAGCTAGTCCTAGTTTTCTGAGAAATCTCCACACAGATCTCCACAATGGTTGCACAAGTCTACAATCCCACTAACAGTGGAGAAGGGTTCCTTTCTCCCCACAGCCTCACCAGCATTGATTGTTGGTTGATTTGGTAATCATGGCCCTTCTTTGTGGAGTGAGATGAAATCTCATTGTTGTTTTCATTTGCATCTCTCGAATGACCACTGATGTTGAGCATTTCTTCATATGCTTCTTAGCTGCTTTGACCTCTGCCTCTGAGAAGTGTCTGTTTATTTCAGATGCCCATTTTTGAATTGGGTCTTTGAACTGGGGAGGCTGATCTGTTTAAGTTCTTTATATACTGTAGATAATAGCCCTTTGTCTGATAAACAGCAAGTAAAGATTTTTTTTCCCATGTTGTTGGTTGTCTTTTAGCAGTGCCAGTGACTTTTGCTGTGCAGAAGTTTTTCAGTAGGATGAGATCCCATTTGTTGATTCTTTCTGCTAGTTCTTGTGCTATAGAGGTTTTACTCATAAAGTCTCTGCCTAAGCCAATGTCTCCAAGAGTTTCACCTAACCTGTTTCCCAGCAGGCTTATTGTTTCCGTTTTAATGTTTAAGTCTTGAATGCATAGTGATTTTAGTTTTCTGCGTGGTGAAAGAGATAGGTCTAGCTTTAGTTTTTGACAGGTTAAAGCCCAGTTTTTCCAGCACCATTTGTTAACCAAGCTCTTTCCTCCATTGAGGGTGTTGGGCTCCTTTGTCAAAGATAAGGTGACTTAGTGTATCTGGGGTTGTTTCTGGATCTTCTAATCTATTCCACTGGTCCTCAGGTCTGTTACTTTGCCAGTACCATGCAGTTTTTATCACAGTGGCTTTATAGTAAGAGTTTTAAATTTTGAACTGTAATACCCCCTGCCATGTCGTGGTTGCTTAGAATTGCTTTTGCTATTCTAGGTTTCTTGCAGTTCCACATGAATTTTTGTAATATTTTCTTTAGCTCTGTGAATTATAGCATTGGAATTTCAATTGGAATTGAATTGAATCTGTATAGTAGTTGTGGAAGTATAGCCATTTTGATGGTGCTGGTTTTCCCTACCCAGGAGCAAGGGATATCTTTCCACTTTCTGATTTCCTTCTCTATCTCATTTTTCAGAGTTCTATAGTTTTCAAAGTAGAGGTCTTTCACTTCCTTTGTTAGGTTGATTCCTAGATATTTCATTTTTCTGGGTGCTATTGTGAAAGGGATTGACTTCCCAATTTCTCTTTCAGTGAGTCTGTTGTTTGTGTAGACAAAAGCTGTTGATTTTTTAGCATTGTTCTTGTATCCAGCAACACTACCAAATTTGGTAATTAAGTCTAGGAGTCTTTTGGTTGAGTTTTTAGGATCCTCTAGATAGAGTATCATATCATCAGCAAATAATGACAGTTTAACTTCTTCCTTTCCTATCTTTATTCCTTTTATATCTTTGTCCTGCCTGATTGCTATGGCTAATGATTCCAGTACTATATTGAACAGGAGTGGTGACAACGGGCATCCTTGTCTCGTTCCTGACCTTAGTGTGAAAGGTTTTAGTTTTTGCTCATTGAGTATGATGCTGGCTGTTGGTTTCTCATAAATAGCTTATATTAAATTGAGATAAAGTCCATCAATTCCAATTCTCTGTAGGGTTTTGATCATAAATGGGTGTTGGATTTTGTAAATGCTTTTTCTATGTCTATTGAGATAATCATATAGTTTTTGTCTTTGAGTCTGTAAATATAGTGTAATACATTGATTGATTTATGTATGTTGAACCAGCCTTGCATCCCTGGAATAAATCCGACTTGATCAGGGTATATGATTTTCTTGATAACTCTCTGTATTCTGTTTGCTAGTATGTTATTGACAATTTTTGCGTCAAAGATTATTAGAGAGATTGGCCTGTAGTTTTCTTTTTCGGTGGGATCGTTCCCTGCCTATGGGGTCAAGGTGATGGTTGCTTCAAGGAATGATTTTGGGAGTACTGCTTCCCTTTTGATTTCATTAAAAAGATTGAGAAGTACTGGTATTAAGTCTTCTTAAAAGTTTTGTAGAATTCAGCAGTGAAGCTGTCAGGACCAGGGCTTTTCTTTGTTGGTAGGTTTTTTATTACATTTTCAATTTCCCAAATTGATAACGAGTTGTTTAACATTTTTATATCCCCTTCGTTCAGCTTTGGAAGTTCATATGTGTCTAGGGATCTATCCATTTCTTCTACATTTTCCATCTTCTTGCAGTACAGATTTTCAAAGTACATGTTTATTATCCTATGGACTTCTTCTGGATCTGTGCTGATTTCCCCAGTTTCTTTTTTTTAATTGAATTCTTTATTGGTACAATTTATATACATCTCAAAATCACATATAACATTGGGAAATTTGTACCAGTATATGCCACAAGTTAATTCTCATTTTTACCCATATCCCTACCCACTCCCCCCTCCTCCCTCCTTTATACATGCTCTTTTATATTCTTTCTGTATCATATTTATTCCTTCCCCTCATCACATTCCCACACCAAGTTTCCTATAGAAATATTTCAATCTATAAAGGCTCTTTATAGCATGGATTTGAGCCTTTTCCTTCCTTTGTTTGATAAGGTTGGCTAAGGGTCTGTCTATCTTATTTATCCTTTCAAAGAACCAACTCTTTGATTTATTGATTCTTTGTACTGTTCTATTTGTCTCCATTGCATTAATTTCTGCTGTGATCCTTATAATTTCCTCACTAGTATGTGCTTTGGGTTTGTTTTGGTCCTCTTTTTCTAATTGTCTGAAGTTTATCGTTAGATTGTTTATTTCAGTTTGCTCTATTTTCTGAATGTAGGCATTCACTGCTATGAGTTTCCCTTATAGAACTGCTTTCATGGTGTCCCATAAATTCCTGTACATTGTGTTGCAGTTGTTGTTTAGTTGTAGAAACTGTTCAGTTTCTTCATTAATTTCTTTTGTGGCCCATTGGTTGGTCCACAGAGTGTTGTTCAATATCCATGTGTTTGTGAGGATCTTGGCATTTCTTCTGCTATTCAGCTCCAGTTTCAAGGCACTATGGTCTGATAGTATGCAGGGGATCACTTCAATTCCTTTGCATCTATTAAGCTTGTTCTATGGACTAGAATGTGATCTATTTTGGAGAATGATCCATGAGCAGCTGAGAAGAAGGTGTATTCTCGCTTTGTAGGGTGAAAAATTCTGTAGACATCTAACAAGTCCATTTGCTCAAAAGTTTGATTTAGCTCAAGTATTTCCTTATTGATTCTTTGTCCAGTTGATCTGTCAATTTGTGACAGGGGAGTATTGAACTCCCCTACCACTTTTGTATTCGTGGTTAACTGGCTCTTCATGTCCAGTAATGTTTGTTTTATATAGTTGGGTGCATTAGAGTTTGGTGCGTAAATATTTATAATTGTTATTTCTTTCTCTTGGATAGTTCCCTGTAGGAGAATATAGTGACCTTCTTTATCTCTTTTAATCAGTTTGGGTTTGAAATCTATTTTATCTGCAAATAAGATAGCCATTCCTGCTTGTTTGCAGTTTCCTGTGGCATGGAGGATTGTTTTCCAACCTTTTATTTTCAGTCTATGGGTTTCCTTCTGAATTAGGTGTGTTTCCTGTATGCAGCAGATTGTAGGATCTTGGTTCTTGATCCAATCTGCTAGTCTGTGTCTTTTAATTGGCCCATTGAATCCACTGACACTAATGGTTATGACTGATATGGACATATTCAGAGCTGCCATGTTTCCCTGTTCTTGGTTTTTTTTTTTTTTTCTTCCTTGCTTTTCCCCTTTTCTATTTAGTTTCTTGTTTGCCCCAATGAATTCACTCTCCTGGGTCTCGTGGGTATGGAATTTTCTGTGTTTTTTTCCAAGATGGTCTTTAGAATGTTTTGGAGTGCAGGTTTCATATTTGTGAAGTTTTTCAGGTGTTCTTTATCATGGAAGTATCTTATTTCCCCATCTATTCTGAAAGATAGATAGTTTTGCAGGTTACAACAGTCTAGGTTGGAGGTTGTTTTCCTGCAATGCTTGAAATACTTCCCTCCATGCTCTCCTTGCATTGTTTGT
Source organism: Thryonomys swinderianus (assembly GCA_004025085.1). NCBI lineage: Eukaryota > Metazoa > Chordata > Mammalia > Rodentia > Thryonomyidae > Thryonomys > Thryonomys swinderianus. The sequence goes on along the minus strand of PVIC010043490.1, from coordinate 7,382 downwards.
GTTGAAAAGTCTGCTGTGATCCTAATGGGCTCCCCTTTGTAGGTGATTTTCTTTCTTTCTCTCACTGCTTTCAGTATTTCTTTTGTTGTGCATCTGGAACCTTGATAATTATATGTCTAGGTGTGGATATTTTTATGTCACAGCGTTTTGGAGTCCTATAGGTCGCATTTATCTGTATGGCCATTTCTTTTCCTGTGAAGTTTTCTATTGTTATCTCTGACAATAGCTTTTTTTATGTTTTTAAACTGTTTCCTGCTTCCTCAGTGACTCCAATCAGTCTTATATTATTTTTCTTTGAGTCGTCTAGAAGCTGTTGAATTGATTTCTCATGGTCCCTTGTTTATTTTCCATAGGTTACATCATTCCTGCTTGTTGGCTGCTATGCTCTCCTCTAGGTCTGAGATTCAGTTCTCTGCCTCATTCATCCTACTTTGCAAGCTTTCGTTCTCCTTCATTATTCCCTGGAGCTCTGGTTGAAGCTATTTAAAAGGTTCCATTGCTTCTGCTATCTTGGATTTTATCATCTTGCTGATGTCTTCTTTAATGATGTCTTTCACTCTGGACTGTATCTCTCTTTTGATCTCAGTGATGAGTTCTGATTTCCATTTTACTAGATCTGCTTTAGTTACCATCTCAAGTTGTCCTGGTGTTTGAGTTTCAGTTTGCCCTATTTCCCTTTTCTCTGAATTTCCCTGTGGTGGTGATGATCTTTGTGTCTGGTTTTTTGTATATTTTCTCATTTCTACTCTTTCATTGTTACTAATGCTATTCTTTGCCTGGTGACAGGGCAATGTTTGTTGCAGGTCTCTTTCTTTCTATTATCTTGGGCTCTTTGGATATGACTCCTTCCTGGGGTGTCCTCCTTGAATCTGTAATAACCCTTGAGAATTCTCAGTTCTGACACATCATGGGAGGTATTTGAGCAAAACAATCACATCATGTTTGTTACCATAATACAATCAATACCAATATCAGTATTAAACACAGTAAATAAAATGAAAAGTTTTGTTAAATTCTATTCTGGAGACTTTGAGCTTATGAGTTACCTCTATGTCCCTATGCCAAAATTTAGAATTAATCAGCAATGTGTATACAACATGTAGATCATAAATGCAGCCACCAAACCCTTTGGCGATAAGAGGTCACTGGGGAATCAGGGGGGTAGGGAGACAGGAGGAGAGTGACATAGGGTTAGCAGATTTATGAAGATCACCCAGACCTGAGAACCTCATATATGCCAGTGGGTAATAGAGGATAAAAGGGTGTATATAAAACAGTACCAACTGTATGCTGTAAGACCGGTGGAAACTTTTCTCACCTTCTTATAATAGTACAGAAGAAATAGGGCAGCCTAATAGTCTTTTACTTCTTGGTATTGCTTCTGCCAAGAAGATAGGAGAGGATGTGGCAACAAGAGGTGAATAGAGGGATCTAGGAGTAGATGGCAAAACAGAAGCTAGATTCCCTTTTTTTTTTTTTTTTTTTTAATATTTTGCCTGGTCTCTTGGCATAGCTCCAGTTTGGAGGGACGCAGGAAATGGCTCCAGTTCCTCTCGGGCCTGGGTCCTCACAATTCAGCTCTGGGGTGGGGTGGGGGCCGGCCGGCAGACCTAAATCTTACATGGTGGCAATGGTGCCCAGGTCCATACCGAGTAGTCTGTGTGCTCAGGGTGGAGTGGGCTGGTGGGCAGGCCTCAGCCTTCTGCAGTGGGAACCGGATGGCCTAGAATAAAATTTTAAAAAAAGCCTTAGAAAGAAAAGCAAGTTAGAGATGCTGGCAAAGTTCCTGAAGCCACAAAATGGATGGACAAGTGGTACTGATTTGGCAGGACAGCACATGGAATTTTAATCTAAAGAGGGCAGCAGGAACATGGCTGATCTATCCATCAAAACCCTCAGAGTTTCTGGAATGAGAAGCATGTCCCACCCCTGAACAATTCAGTAGCTTATAGTGTGGGTTGAATACCTTTATGAGGAAGAATGAAAACTACAGATTGCTTCCTGAATATTTATCATAGATACCTAACTCCCCATCCCCAGGGACCCAGGATGACAAATATACTCTCAGAAGAAAATGCACTATAAACCAGAAACTGGACTGGGCCCAGACACTGACCAGGTAGAGGCAAGGTACTATGTGGAAATCAAGGACACACTGACCAGGTAGAGGCAAGGTACTATGTGGAAATCAAGGACACTCAGGAGACCCATTGGGAAAACCCTACTGTTGACCTGCTGACATTCCAGGGCCCTGGAAATGAGGCTGGTGATTGGAAGGTTACCTTCTGGAGAAACTTAATGATGACTCCCCCAAATTTTACTGATCATCTGTTAAATACACCCTAATAAAATAACCAAGTTTCCAACTCACCAACTATCACTTCATGGGCTCTGCCAAGCCCTTGATTGCCCAGTCAACTTTTTAGTTCTTTGAACAGTGTAAACATGTAGACAAGAATCCCAGTTGTAGGAACACTTCAAACATGGTAGCCAGAGACCAAAACAGCAAAGAAAAATGGAAGCCTGGGTATGAAAACAGTAAAGGAAGTACACTAAGACATAAACCATAATTTTCAATATTATTTTTTAAGAGATGAGAGGACATATTACATAATAAAGTCACCAGTGAGGTAAAACAAAATAGTCACAAATTAAGAAATAGCCCCAGGAATGAATACTTGGTAAGGTCAAAACCACAACTTCAGTAAAAAGACTCCAAGTTGACAATAAAAGAGAAAAGTACAAGACAGAAAGTGAAAGAATAGATAAGAAAATCAAGATCTGTCTAATTAACCAGATATTGATCAGCATACAATTATTAAATTAAGGAAAAATAGAAATTAGAAAAGACAAGAAATCAGGAAACACTAGGCTGTTCTGAAATAAATGATACTGATACAGTCATAAAAATGAATCATATTTAGTTGCTTCGAATTTTTTTTTTTGAGACAGGGTCTCGCTTTGTAGTTCAGGCTGGCCCTGAGCTCATTATGCAGCCCAGGCAAGCCTTGAACTCAGCAATCCTCTTGCCTCTGCCTCCCAAGTGCTGGGATTACAGGCGTGAGCCACCACACCCGGCTGTTGCTCTTATCTTTTATTATTTTAAAAATACCGGATAGATCAACTCAACGTGATGCAACTTTATTTTCATTTGTTCTTTATTTGTATGAGGTAATGTACAGATTATTTAAATTTTAAGTATGCAACTGTTTTATTATTTTACATTACTCAGAAGGTTCTTCCATGGGAATGAATATAACGTTCATTTTTTATTTCCATGTAAAACTCTTTTAGTACATTTATGAGCATGGCTTTCACTAGAAATCAAGCTTTTCTCTGCAACTGGATTTAACTTATTAACCTGCCATGATTTATGGAACAATCTTCCTCAATTCAAAATGTCATTATTGCCATGTATTAAACTCCTACATATGCTAGGATAATCTCTCAACTTTGTTTCATAGTTTTATTCTTATAAGTTAAAAATCTTCATTGGGCTAATTCTTATATAACAAGAACTTTATCATTATGAATAGCATTTTTTAAAAACCCACCATTTTCTAATTACTAACATTAAATAAGCAAGTTATTGATGTGTGTATATTTATGTTGTAATGAATCATCCTGCTGAAATTATTATTTTAATAGTATTTGAATTGAGTTAGCAAGATATATGACTGCATCATTTCCAAACAATCACAAACATGTCTTATCTGTTCAATATTTATATCTTTGATTTTGTTTTCATCCTTTGGTCAAACTTTTGGCATAATGTTAAATAATAACTGTTACAGATGAATCATGGTCCTAGAGTTGGGAACTGCCTTGAAGCTTAAGTGATGTGAACTCAAATGCAGGGAGAACGTTGGCTGGAAGCAAAGAGATGACAAAGCCCATGATAGGAAGACCAGCAATGTACATGGCCTGAGACAGAGTCTGTGCAGTGGCAGCTGTGGAGAGGGCCGGTAATAGTGCACCAGTCTGCAGTGGAAGCTGCTACTTAGTTACCTGCTGTGGTGTGGGCTTAAAATTTGGCCCAAACTCCCAAACTCAAGATACTTATATAAAATATTATGATTTTTATAATCCTGGCAACTGGAGTAAATTAAAACAAATCAAGATGTCAGCAAAAAGAACTTATTTGTAAGGCATGTCTGACCTGGGTAGCAAGCTTGTGCCCTGTCCTGGGGATGCAGTTACAGTAGTGAGTGTTTTAGATGTTGGTGGCAGAGGGGTTCGTTCCTCATATGAAGGAAGAATCCTTTTATGTTTGCTAAAAAGTTGCAGCAGGAATGGATATTTCCAAGGACAGATGGGTGGTATGCCAGTGCTGAGATGATTTACACAACGTTTTGAAAACCCGTAAAACTGTGTTCTTCCGGAAATTTTTAAATGGATAGATATAGAAAATGCTATGGCTTGAGTCTAGATGGTCACTCAATGCCTTCTTTGTCTGAGGTGGATCTAGCCTTGTGATACTAGGGTTGCTTTTGCAAACCTCTGTGTGTGAAATGTTTCTTCTTTGGGAGGTCCCACCCTGCCTTGGAGCCAGGCAGCTACAGAGCAAAACCCCTACACACTATAAACCAAAACAAATATTTCCTCCTTTAACTTTGGGGGTCGAGTATTTTGTAACTAAACCAGGAATAGATATTGAGTTATTTTGTTGATATGGTCCCTATTGAAGCTAATCATATTTTCTATCAATATCATTTTGTGTTCAGACAGCTAAGGCTCTGCAGTGACAGAATGCTTCAGACTAGAAACAAAGGAAATTTCTTTCTTCCAGTTCTGTGGGTTAGAAGGCCAAAGTGTTGGGAGGTTTGGTTTCCCTTTGGTGTCACGTGATCTCTTCCATCTTGTCCTCAGGGCATGTTCACCCTGGCGGTCTCTTCCTGGTTTCTGAAGGAAATTCATCCCATCTCATTGCATGACAGCCCCACCTCCATGACCTCAAGCAGCCTTCAACGCCTTAGAGACCTTGCTTCCAACTCGTGATCACATTCAGAGTTAAAAGTTAAACATACAAATTTGGGGAAAACAAGTCAAGAATAAGCATACTTACTTTTTTTATAATTAACACAACTTTCCATTTTTGATTTGTTTTCTAAAGATTAAATTCTTAGTACAACATAGTTTCAAGCATTCATTGTGTTTTACTGAATGAACTCTTAATTTCTGTTTGGCTGACTTGGTTGGTAAAATCCAGAGCAGATGGATGAGACCACATGCAGAGATGGAAGAGCAGTGTTTCTTTGCCAGTGGGTTATTCTGGGAGTGAGTTGGTCCTTCCCACATTGTGAGTAAGAGCGTGGGCTCTGGACCCAAACTGGCTGAGCTCAACTCCTGCTCTCCCACTGACTAGTTGTTATTCTACTTGGAGAAACTACTTCATCGTTTTGCCCCTCATCTGAGAAATGGATTTTTCTTGTCTGAAATGGAGCTAGGAATAATAAGTTTTCACACAGGACTGTGATGAATATCATGTAAGTCAATATCTTTTCAAACTTTTTAGAAGATTGCCTGGCAGGTAGTACTTGCTATAGAAGTGTTTGTAAATACTATGCTACTGTACATTGTATAGAGATTGTGTAGTGCCTAAGAACACACTGGAATCTTGCCTCCAAATAAAACAAAAAAGTGGGAAATGCAGCTCAGTCAAAGGTCCTGAGTTCAATTTCCACACACACACACACACACACACACAAAACCTACTGGAGTGTATAGAAACTATAACCAATATACTCATACACTGAACTATGCAGCAGCACAGGAACTGATATGGATACTAAGGACTTCTGGGATCCTTCTCGATTTCCCAGAGTCCTTTCTAGGCAGGTGTGGGCCTGTGAACTGAATAAACCAGTTTTGGTGGTTAGGACACAACTACATAACAATATAGGACTTCTCTTTAGTTCTGCAGGCTGAAACATGGCTAGTTTACACTATAAGACTGTAGACAGGTGTGTACAGGTAATTCTATCAATTTTTCTATAGTTTTAGAAAATATTCTTTCTTGCCCTGCAGGTTGGTTGACCTTTGTTTCTGACTTTGTTACATGTAAATATTCACTTTGAAAATTTATGTTATATATTTCTCTGATTTTCTTTTCTGATTTCTTTGGTTGCTTTTGGGCTTCAAGATTCCTATTTTAAAATTAAATAACTTGTTCCTTTTATCTGCTGAGCAAGTCATTCTGATGCAGGTCACAAAAGTAACTAAGGGACAAAGTTAATGATGATGGGATCCAGATATCACTGAAAATCTCATTTACCTAAAGCACAGGACCAAGTAAATTCTTTACTTGATCTGCTAAGAATTTAATCTCTCTTTTTTAATCTTTCTGAAAGTAACAGAAATGTTGGGAGAAATGACTATTTCCAATTTAATTATATCTAGAGCAGAGATGCTTCATAAAGTGCAAAGTGATGAGGATTTTGGTGAAATGGTCATAATGGCTTCAAAAGTTTGACCAAGTAGTTTCACATTATCAATAACATGTAGCAGGAAAACTCCTTACTTCTTGACCAATGGCTGCCTTCATTCATTAATTTAAAAATTTTGCTTTATCTACTTGGAAATAACTTCCAATCTTTCTCTTATTTTACTTTTTTTTTTTTTGAGACAGGGTCTCGCTTTGTAGTTCAGGCTGGCTCTGAGCTCACTATGTAGCCTAGGCAAGCCTCGAACTCAGCAATACTCCTGTCTCTGCTTCCTGAGTGCTGGGATTACAGGAGTGAGCTACCACACCAATATTTCTCAACCTAGTTCTTCAGAACCCTGGTCAGTGCAGCCGGTTAGCAAAGTGGAAGAATGCTTATTTTCCATCCTTTTTTCTGTTTTTCTGTGTTTTAAGAGGGTGGATTTTTTTGTTTGTTTGTTTTTTGAGACAGGGTCTTGCTTTGTAGTTCAGGTTGACCCTGAGCTCACTATGTAGCCCAGGCAAGCCTTGAACTCATCTATCCTCCTGCATCTGCCTCCCAAGTGCTGAGACATTGTGGAATGAAGTACTGATTATGGTGGGCATGAGTCACCATGCCCGATATTGTTATTTGCAGTTACTGGTAATCAAATCAGGAACCCTGAGCTTGCTAGGCAGGTGCTGGAACCACTGAGCTAACTCTCCATCCCAAGAGGATGAATTTTTAAAGTTCCCATTTTTGAATTGGGTCTTTAAACTTGGGGAGACTGATTTCTTTAAGTTCCTTGTATATTGTAATAATAGCCCTTTGTCAGACAAACAGCTAGCAAAGACTTTTTCCCATGTTGTTGGTTGTCTTTTAGTGGTGCCAGTGATTTCTTTTGTTGTGCAGAAGCCTTTTAGTAGGATGAGATCCCATTTGTTGATTCTGCTACATCTTGTGTTATAGAAGTTTTATTCA